>PTEX01000002.1:1950868-2128628 GCA_003342815.1 Eudromia elegans | reverse complement strand
TTTATTTTGTTTTATTTTGTTTTATTTTGTTTTATTTTGTTTTATTTTGTTTTATTTTGTTTTATTTTATTTTATTTTATTTTATTTTATTTTATTTTATTTTATTTTATTTTATTTTATTTTATTTTATTTTATTTTATTTTATTTTATTTTATTTTCCAGAGCTGCTTTGCACACAGCGCACACAATCAGCTACATTTCCTTGATGGCTCACTTTCCTATTAGGTCACATTTGGCATAACTACCCAGGACTACTTCTAATTATTCATATAAAAGCATCTTACGTATGAGGATGGCCCATTTTCCCTTAATTTCTCAACCCTGTTTTTCTTTTTTAAATGGCATATGACCAGCTACTAATGTAAAAGAAAAGAAAGGAGGGTGAATAGAATAGGATAAGAAAAGAGAAGGAACTCTGCCGTCCAACTGAAGCGGGTAATTATGCTCCTCTGAGCACATCGCCAGAGCCCAGCTGGCACAATTAAAGAAATAGCTGATCAGTTCCAGTTATTGATTCTGCTAACATGTTTGTTCACGGTTGCTTCTTGTCTAATTAGTTTTTTCTGCTTTCTTAGTCTGAAAGCATACCTTTTCAGTCAAATCTGTTTTCAGGCATCAGATAGCAGTGCTTTATTTAGGCCACTTGCTAGCCGCTGCTTTAATGCCACAGTCCTTTGCTTCACTTTTTATTTTATTTATTTATTTATTTATTTAAACTTTTTTTAACCCAATACGGGGCAGATTCTGCGTCGGGAGTCTGGCATAATGTGAAACGTAAGGCGGTCCTTGTAGCAGTGGGATGAAGGGGTCTAAAAGGGAGGGTTAGGGAGGTCTCGAGAGCCCCTTAAACCTTGGCGATCCTTACTGCGGGTTGTAGGAGGTTGTGGGCAGCCCTTGCCAGCTGCAGGGGAGCGAGGGTGAGGCACGGCGCTTGCGTTTGGTTGTGCAAGGGGGCAGCTTTGACTGTGGGGAGAAACTTCGTGTTCCCTTGAATCTGTTCTGAGGCTTTTTGTCTCCTGTCAAGCCAGTGCCCATGCAGAAAGTTCTGCTTTGACAAAATGGCTCTTACCCACAAAATGGGGACTGGAGAAAGAAGAGAGGGTGGGAATATAGCAGGAATCCAAGGGTACCTTTTGTTTCATTCCCGAAGGGCAGATTTGTAGCTGTAAAATGCTTCTGGTTGCAGCTGTGTATTTTATGTAAGATGAGGAAGACTGATATATCAAATGAAAATAATTCTTCTCCCCTAGCATCGTGCCCCGTGTGAAAACATTTAAATGCAGCTTTTTGTCCTGAACAAAAACAGAGCACAAACTGTTGTTGGATCAGCAACAACAAAGCAGAAGAAAATGCGCGCTGTTTTGCAAGGCAGAAAACCATTTTTATAACCCGCTCTAGTTGCAGAGTTCCCTTGTGCTGTAAAGCAGCCACCACGCTGCACCTCAAACACGAGTGCACAGCCAGAGCGCTCTGTGTTTCGCTGGGCAGTGCGCAGGTCACTGCGGTCTGGAGGACTTGTGTGTTTAAAAACGCCCACCGAGGGGACGCGTGCTGCAGCCTCCAGGACGCGCCGCGTGCTCCTGCACGCAGCGCTGGACGCGAGGAGGAGCCCAAAATGCAGGGGTCTGGCGGGTTTAAAGGTGCAGAACAGGGAAAATGAGGCACCATCATTCCGTAACTTAAAAAAAGAAATGTTGTTCGGGCGAAGATTTCTTCAAAAGAGAGAATTGTTTATTGCTTTGTGCAAATGTTTTTTGGACTGACAGATTAAAAATGGCTTTTACGTGGTTTAGAATCATAGTCTTCTTGTGATTTTGAGGGGACTGTTAAATCTGTACAAATACAGGCTGCTGTTATGTGTTTCCAACACCCAAAGGTGTGCCGTGGTTTAGATACTGCAGTAGCCTTTGCCTTCATTATCAACATCCCTGTTTCCTCATTTCCCGTTTTCCAGAATGAAGCAGCCTGTCAGCTATTAACAGGTGAAGGCTACAGCCCACGGCCTGCTTCTCCTTGCTGGGGAATCCAGCAGAAACGCCCTGGAGGTTTTGACACGCGTGGGCTATGCCAGCGCTTCCTGGCCAGCGTATTCAGTGCGACTTAATCCACACTCTGCATCCCCATGACACCGGGTATGTGGGATTGGCTCCTTGCTCTCAGCATGTGGAGAAGTGAGGAGGAGAGCCGGGAGGCAGGAAGAAGCATTAAATGCACCAGGGGCAGGTACGGGGAAGGCCAGGGCAGCGCTGCAATGTGCTGATGTAACCGGGGGACCGCGAGGTGACCTGGAGCGTGTCCTGACCCGTTGTGGCTCAGCCCTAGGGCAGGCTTGTGGTGTCTGAGGGGCCTCTGCTCCCACATCCCTGGATGTGGGGAAGCCCGAGGTCTCTTCCTAGCCCTCCCCTACTCCTCCATAAAAGAGGATGGGCATGGGGAGGGTGCAGCGCTTTCCCCCAGGACTCCATGTGTTTACATCGAAACACTGGAGCAGCAGCGCTCCCTATTCAAATGCCCCCTGCTCTATTGTCGCACGCGGCCGGAGCAGAAAGAGGCCCTTATGCTCCGCAAAGATGTATTTTCCTGGGAACAAAACCTGGAAGCCCCGGTGGCACAGAACTCACCAAACAGTATTGAAAAAGAGGCAGGAATTGCATGTGACAGCAGATCGCCAGCCGGGTCGGAGAGGGAAGGAATAAAGCTCCGAACTGTGGCAACAGATGCCCGTGTGCAATGGGGGGCTTGCCATTGCGGCCGCGCGGAGCGGTGCAGCGACACGGCCCGCCCTGGCTGCCGTGGTCGTGCTCGATGGCCGTGACGGCTGTCGGGGAGCTCGGGGACGCGCCGCGATGCCCTCGACGTTTCAATCGCTCCGGCAGCGACGCAGCAAGACGGGCCGCGTTTCGGGCGCTCTTGTTGCCCCGTGGCTTTTAAAGGGAATCGCTGATTGTTGCTTACCTAAAAATCATGTTGCATTTCTCATTTCTGTAAACAGAGAGGACGGGTCCTCCTGCATTCTAATTTGGACGAGTTAATTGGTGATTTATCTGGCCCCTTTTACCACCGAGCTCTCAATCCTCAGACAATGAACTGTTTTTCCCCAAGAAGCTCGACTGACAGATTTTAATATTCCATTAACTTTACAGTTTTAGTGTAACGTTGCATCTTGAGACACTGGGGCACTTTGATTCAAACTACAGGAAATTAATTTTCTCTCTTTTATTATACCGCCAGTAACTTTCTTAAAAAATGAAACTTTAAAACTACTGCTGACATGATTTTAATGTGTAAAAATGACAGGAAGAATTATGAATTTTATTTCCATAAGAGAAGGAAAGGGGGGGGTAATTATAGTGCTGAACCATTGTATTCAACGTGGAATTAAGATACTTTTCTAAGACATCAAATTCTTGTGGAGAAGCAGTGCTCACGAGGTAAATCTTTGCAGGGAAAAGGCAGTAACAGTTTTTAACCCCTTTAGTTGCAGACAAGGTGTTTGGGCTGAATGTTTCTACAAAACAGAATATTTCTCCTGGCCAGACAGGGAGACCGGGAGCCGCCGGGCAGCAGCTGCCGCCCCACGTTGTCCCAACGCTGTCCCAGGCAAGTCCCGCTCGTTCCGCGTAGCTGCATTTGATGCAAAGGCAGATGGAAATTACTTGTGGCTTCTTTGTGTTCAAACCAGAAACATTCTGATAATAATTTATCTTAGTTTTATCCTAACGATGTTTTTGTCCACTGTGATTATGTTTTTTTCTGAGGAACTATTTTTTTTTGTTTATGCATATTAAAAAGATGAAGCGCAGGTTTTACTCCTACTTTTTGTGGCCCCTGTGTGGGATTAGGGATGACCTGGGAGCTGCAGGTTTCGCCAGGCCTGTTTTTGCAGGTTTTTTAACAAGCGCAGGCTGCCTCTCCACGTGCACGTGTGAGGGATTAGTCACACGGAGAGGAGCTGCACAAAGTGGGAAATGGGAGAGCGTTCCCTGCCGAGCCCCCAGCTCCACCTTCCTAATGGGGTGAGCGCAGAGGAGGCGATTGAGACCTCAGGGAAACTGATCCCCTGTCCATGGCCACAGCACAGGCTGTGCCACTAGCAGCTTTGTGTTACCGAAGCGTTACCGTAATGACGGGCAGCTTCGGGAGACCCTTTGGAACAAACTGGTTGGGCATTTACAAGCTTTCCAGTGATAGTAGGGGTATATGAGGCTCTTGAAGAGTTGTAATAAGATTTGGTAAATAAAATTTGGAATTGAGAAACGGTTTTGTCAGTGAGCTCTTCTCCCGCATAGCCACACACTCCCTGCAGCTTGAGAAATTCCACCTCAAAGGAAGGCTTGGTTAGCCTATACATGCTCTCCAAGGGAAGCTGCCCTGCATCCTTACTGAGCCCTGTAGCCCCCTGTGCCAGTGCCGTGTTTGGTGCTGGTGCGAGGTTTTGTCCGTGGTGCCCGGGAGGGGAGCGGAGGTTGCCTGGCTCCGCTCCGTGCTCTGCCAGCTTGCTGGGGATGCGGGCGCTGCTGCCTCACCGTTTCTCCTCGCAGTGATGCGGGATGAGTGTATTTCACATGGAAGGACAGGCGGCCAGAGAGGAGAAAAGAAAAGAGGTCGTGGGGAGGAAAACGAGTAACAAGATCAAAGACATAAACAGAACAAAATATGCACACGAGATTTCGTCTAAGATCACAGGTGTGAGCACAGGTACCACGAGGAAGCCACACAGCGCTCGCCCTGATCAGTGTCTATGTGCAGGGAGGATTCTGCGGGAAGCTGTGGGGATCCCAGCGCCCATAGGGCTGGGAAAGGGCGTTTGTTTGGCAGCAGGAGGAGAGCAGGGAGTCGGTCGCCGCAGCCCGGCTGGCCCCGTGCAGGTGGCAGCCGTCAAAGCGGCTCAAAGAGGGCGTCAAAACCTTTTATGTGAAAAAAATTCTGATCTGGGGGGGGAAAATCCCAAAGCTGGTGCTTTAATCCTGGGAGAGGTGTAGTTTCCAGGTAGGCCTTTTCAGGCCTAAATACAGTGATCAGGTACAGGTGCTGTTAAAAAAGCAGTGGCTTCTGTTAAAACAATTTAAAGCACAGAGGAATTGTGCAGAATATGAAGAATTTTTCACTGCGTCTGTTCAGTCAGGGATTGTGAACGTGTTTCTGATTTTTATGGTTGTTATGTACATGTGCCCAGAGGCCCTAACGGAACATCCCTATAAATTGGATAAATAAGTTGTCTAGAAAAAAATATAAGGGAAGTTACAGAACTGAGAGTGCAGAGTGCAAGATGCTGATTCTTCCAGGGAAGGAATTCATGAGCTACGCTCTGGGTGTACACCGTGGTGGTTTGGGTTTTTTTCTCCTTTGTAAAGCGGGATTACTCCAGCTTTATACCTTTTTTCTTGGGAACAGACTCTGGACACTGATCAAACGTTGCTGTGCTTCTAAGCATATAGATAAGATGCACCTTCTCCTTGAATACCTCGAGCGGGAGGAGCTGGAGTCCTGGGAAGCGGTGATTATTTTTATACCTCATTCCATTGGCATGGACCAAAGCCTCAGATATGAAGCTCAAAATCCAGTTACAGGTCCACAGGTCAGGCTTAGTTCTGCTTGGAAGAGGGGGGAAAAAAAAGGACAGCATATATGCTGAGCCTTTGGTCACATCTTATTTTACAGGAGGATTACTGCAATGGTACTTAAATGGTATTTAACACCTTTTTTTTTTTTTTTTTTTTTTTAATGTAAGCTTACCCCATTTTTGTATAGAAACGCCTATTATGGGAGCAGGTAGAGCCTGGAAAGGAGTATTGCTGCTCGCTCAGTTCCTTGGCTTTGGGAAGGGTCCACCCGTGCTGTTGGGTTGGATAAACCAGCGCCGCCTGGGCCGGCTCTCCTGTTGCTCTGTGGGCTGTGCAGCCCCCGGCAGCGCTTCCCCTTCCCGTGGGGTGGAGGTCC
The DNA here is from genome assembly GCA_003342815.1 of Eudromia elegans. Taxonomy (NCBI): domain Eukaryota; kingdom Metazoa; phylum Chordata; class Aves; order Tinamiformes; family Tinamidae; genus Eudromia; species Eudromia elegans. The sequence goes on along the minus strand of PTEX01000002.1, from coordinate 2,122,688 downwards.
TCGCTGCAGAGCCCCCCCGGCAGTCACGGCGTGCTGCTCTGCCTAGAAATGCCCTCACGGAGGCATTCCTGCATGGACTGCTTCCAGGATAACGGTACTGGCTCCCTCCGCTGCACGCAGGCGTCTGGCAGCCGCTGTAGGGTTTTCTTATGGAAAAAACCCAAATTTTAAAATTTATAATTTTTTGCAGGCACGAAATGAGCTTTCTTAGGCAAGAACTTGCACAGCTGCTTCTGCTGTTCTCTTAAGTACGGTAGAGCCCATTCGATTTCCTAACTTTTCCCTGCAATCTTTTTGAAATAGAACTAAAAGACGCAATTGAAAGAGAACTTTGTCCTTTTGCGGGAGAAAGTAGTTCACAAAAAGCCCAACCAGGTCTTTAGGTGAAGATGACTTGTGTGATTGTAATAAAGTCATAGAGTCCTATCAGATCAAAGACTGAGGAATGTTTATTCCAGAAATATGTCTCCTTTTGTTTCCCGTAAGCTTTTGTTTGGACTTCAGCACTATCAGGAATTGGCAAACTCAGTAAAATGAATAAAAAGAATAAAAAGTTTTTCTCCTTTTTTTCTTTAAGCTGGAAGACCTTAAAAGACACGTTTGAAATAACAAGTATTTGGGGGACCTTAGTCTCTTGATTTTGATATCAGATGATATAACAATATAAAATCGTGCCCCGTTTTGCTCTGTAAATGGGATCTCTTCCACGGAAAGTGCTCCACGGGAATGGTGGTCACAAATTTTACACGTGTCTAATATATTTAGCTCTTTTCATTAGATAATGCTATGGGCTGCAGTTCAACAAAGTACTTAAATGCCAAAGGCAGGCACACGAATAATCCAGGGAAGTCAAGGGAGGTGCTTTTATAGCAAATACTAAAGCTTAAGTGCCTGGCTGAATAAGAGCCATGCCCATGATGTTCATTAAGCCAGCACCAAGAAGGGTAGGTAGTTTGCACAGCAGAGACAGGGGCATTAATTGCAGGGAAGTCTCTGCCTTTTTGCACAGCCTTTGAAATGTTGGTGCTCAGCCATGGGCACTCGGTGAAAGGCGCCTGCCTGGCTTTGAAAACGTGGGGCCCTCTTGCAGTGAAATAAATGGGGTATTGTGCAAAGGGCGTTTTCTGGAGTTACTTGGTCATTTTTCTTGCTGAGAGTGCGGTATTGAACCTAATTTCTGGACTGATAGCAGCTGAAGAAATGCCATCTCCCGTCACCTCATCCAATTATAGACATTCAATACATTTGAATATATGAGTTGCTGTAATACAATTGTGAAGAGCCACCAGGGCATCACAGGACAGCAGAAAGTCAGGAAGACCAAAGACAACTGTAGTGATATTCTCCGACTCCTTTATTTCCCGACTTGTTTAACCAGGTTCAACTTAGTTTTATGGTTATTCAGCATTATTAAGGCCTCCGCCAAAGGGCTGGGTCGCCAAAGCATGAGCTGGGTGCCGTGGCCTCTCTGGAAGGCCCCAAGTGAATGGCGGCCAAGTGCAAGATGCTCCACTCGGCAGGGACCGGGACCAGGACCTGCTCGCTGTCCTTGAGCTCCGTATCCATTAAATTGGGTGAGCTGATTTGTCAAGCCGAGCTTGGATGCAGCAGAAGGTAACGCCAAGTCTTTGGTTTCACATCTTTGGGTTGAACGGACAATCTTAAGTGTGTTTCTGCCTATCACAATATTTGGGCCTTCTCCCCAAGACCTTCTTTGTGATTCCAGCAATGAAAGCTTTTACAGGGAGTACAAAGGCAACTCAGGCTTTGTTAAAGTGGGAATCAGGGCCAATGTGTTGGGGTCTATTTGAATTATATTCTGCAGTGCTCATGGTTTCTGAGTAGCTGGAGAGCCTGTTAAAAATAAAATACCGATTACCGAAAGGGGCTTATGTTTCCAGCTCCTCTGAAAAAGAAATCGGGAGGAAAATGTATCTCTGCTTATTCAAAGGCTGCCCAAGGACAGCTTTCATTCTTCGTGACCCACTTACATAAAATGCTTGCAGAGGAACTCCTCAGATACTTGAAAACAGCAACCCTGATCAGTCCTTCTAATCTTCACTCTGAGGGCAGATCCAGGCTCGGAGCCATTGATACATGTCTTGCATCCCCCGTTCCTCTCACCAACATGAAACAACACAGAGAAATTAATTCCGTGCCAGTATTAAACAGCATAGTTTCAGTTTGTTTTGTTTTGAAGAAATAGGAGAAGGAGATGGAATTTCAGCAGACCGAAATTTTCTGTTTCCGGGCAGAATGTGAATCCCACGGGTGTTTTTTCTGCTATTTCTGGGCACCCGGGAGTGCAGCTGGCTGGGGGCTCATTGCTGCCTGGTGCCTCTGCACCCGTGGCACACGTGGCACGTGCTTGGCCCCTTTCAAATGGAAACCCAGCAGCCCTTCGAGCCTCTTCTCCTCAGGGTGGGTGAACAGCACTGACAGGTCCCCCTCTGTGTGAGCCCCACGTCTTGAGTGCTCTCACGTCCCTTCTTCAGGTCATGTGGGTTTTTACGTTTTAAAACTTTTTTTAGGGGACTTTCTGCTTTAGGATCTGTGCACATCTGATCCCCCCGGAGGTAGTAATGGTTTCTCTGATCAGTATAAAAGGAACTACAGCCAAGTGAGTGTCTGATCGTCTCATAGGCGGTAAAGGAAACTCAACTATTGCTAAGTGCTGACTTAGTTCAGTGTTCGCTCTGTGGGCTGAGGGGCAAAGGTGCTGGATGCTCTTCTTCCTCTCCTTGGTCAAATACCTTTGCCTGCTGCCCATTGCTACCATTGACCAAGAGCACCTCAGGAAACTAGAGAACAAGGCAAATATTGTTCACTCCGGTTTTGCCTAAACTATTTCACACAATTCACAGCAAGAAGGAGCTTTGGCTTTCTGGCATACAGAGGGCTTAACTTTGTGCTGTTGCGCTGAGTCTGCTGTAATACTACAAGCTGGAGAGGGCAATTTGTGTTGTGAGCCATGATGAGAAGAACCTCTATGGAGGTGTGATAGGTGCAGCTATAGCCATCACTCTAAGCACTTTCCTATTAGTTGTAAAATGTGTCTCCTGGTCTTCGTTCTTTGATGACTTTTTTAGGCATTATTGAATTGTAGCTGTCGCGTGTAATGCAAATGCTGAATGTAATTCCGAAGGGAAGATGGGGATAAAAAGGTTAATGTGCCTGCAGTTCCAGGAGGTGACGGGACACAAGCTAGTCAGTTGTGAGCATTTCCCCCAGAGAACGGAGGGCTCTTCTAGGCCTCGAACAATGGAGGTGCGTGGGCTGGTGCCATCTGCGGCCTAGGGCCTGCGGAACAAAAAGACGCTTGAAGAAGGGGGAAATTCTCAGAGATGCGGGAGAATGGGACGATCTGAAAGTGATCAATCATCAGGGTGACATAAATCACGACACACAACAGCCCACGGCCGGAGCATGTCAAACACCGCCCGCGGCGCCTCAGCCTCGCTGGCATCGCCACCTTTGTGTGCTCGGCCCCGGCCCTTTGGTGGACCATCAATATTGTTGGGCGATGAAGCCCAGGAATGCCGCCCCGGCGCCCCGCGCGCTTTATGCTCGCGCAGCCCAACGTGCGCTTGAGGCGCATTCATCCCGTGACCCGAGCTGAGCATCGATTGTGCGCCGGGTGCCAAAGCCGCCAGATGTTGCTTGATCCCGTAATGACGTTAGTGCCTTCGCGGCCGCGCAAGAGCCGCGGGACAATACCGGCCAGGCTGGGGCACAAAGGGGCTCTGCAGCTCTCGTGTGGTCATCTGCTCCACGCCTGACGTTTTCTTGCCTAAAGCGCTCAGATGTTCAACTTAATTTCCCTGCCTTGATTATAAGCGGAATGATCAGCGCACAATATTAAAAAAACATTTATCAGCTGGGAAACAGTAAAGGCGTGGCATAAACTCATATAAATGTTAATGAAAGGCAGACAGAGTTAAGCAATAATATTGTGTTCCGCAGGCTTTTGCACACTTTTACTTAAAAGAGGGTCCAAGAGGGGAGATGAGAATAGAGTTCCAGGGTAAGCACAGAAAGAGATTTCGAAATTTACTCAGCTTATTTTTGCAGTTCAAAACACTGGCCTAGCAGTTCTCTTAAGTGAAGCAGGCATAATTCTCCTTTGACTTATTGCAATATTGATCTGGTATAAATCCCTTGGTTTCAATAGAAAGGCTCCATCTTTCTGCTGGTGCCTATGAAAAGAAACATGAGCTACCCGCTGTGTAAATCCTACCACGAAACTGCTCAAAGTAGTAAAGCTGGGACTGGGGGTTTAGTCATCCGAGTGAGCAAAATGCCCCGTGGATGGTCTAGAGCCGTTCTGAGCGACAGGCTCCAACACTACTACAAAAATACCCGTGTGCCTAAACGTTCAAGCGACGTTATTCTTCATATTGCCAAACGGAGGTGTCATTTACTTGGCTAATGCTGAAATATAACAAGGACGTTTTCATCCCATTTTTTTCAGCCTTTGCACATCCAAAATTGTCCGTGGGGCTAATTCTGCTCCCATTGACCAGCCTGCCCATGCACGGAGCTCTGTTACCTGTGGCTGACGCAGGAATCCCCATTTACTGGTGCTCTGTGTGGGAGCAGAATGAAATGTGGGAGCAGAAGTGGAGGGTACCTAAGGAAGTGTCCTGTGCACTGTTCAATGTCTGCTTTTTTTTAAAAAAACAGGCAACATCAGCAGTAACTTTGAAGTTACAGCATATTCCTTCCCTCTTGCCTGTGAAATACAGTGCATAACTTAAAGTAGGCACAAGGAAATTGTAGCACGGGACAGTAACTGTTAGCTAAAGGGAGTATCTAAATAACACATCTCAGCTTCAGCGTGCCCTGGTAATATTGTCAATTTTACGGTATTTTCATGTCAAGCAGGGATGTAGAGTTATACCAGGTAGAAGAGAAACTTTATTTCCCACTCTACAGTTTTGAAGTACTGTGGCCCACATGGAGCAATGGGCAAGTATTATATCCTGAAGTTTCAACTAGTTACTGTCTTTATGCTTTGTATTTTAATAAATGTTGTTTTGCCCAATGCAATTATACTCCAGAATGTAAAACTTTGAGCATCATCCTGAACCTCTTTTCAAAGCTAGGTATTTTCAGGCGCACTGAAGTAGACTCTGTTCTAAGTAATGGCACAAATCTGAAGTCATTTTCTTGAAAACGGTGCCATTACATCAGCACAAAACCCCATAAAAGCAGGATGAGAATCAGGCCTTTATTTCTTTTCCAGTCAGCACTAGAGATACAGTATTTTCCATTTAGTCATCTGAAAAAAACTGTAAAGGGATAGAAAGAAGTGATAGAACTAACTTTTATTATTTAACATATGGGAAACTTGTCATTATTTTTCCATAAGCACGTGCAGAAAAAAGAACATTAAGTAAAATGGAAAAAATTCATCTCAGGTGCTGTCTCATGAAATCTAAGGAAGTGAAATCAAAGATTAAATCTGGCCCATTTCTTTTTAAGCTCTATTTTTTAAGTATCAGATTTTTCTGTCTGGAATTTTTCTTTACTCTTATTTTGTGAATTAAAAAAATTCAATGCATTTTTTTTTTTTGGTAAATATAAACTGAATAGGGAAGTAAAAAGCCTTGTTTTGTTGCCTCAGGACCAAAGTAAGACCCTCCCAGAAGGTCTTGAGTTCTCCTGAAAGGCTGGGGCCTGTGTGCACGGAAGAGCTGCAGGCTGGAGTCCTCATATGCACCAATTGGTCCCACTGGTGGCTTTGGCAGAAGGCAGCAGTTTGCCCAGGGACAACCTTAGTCTTGTTTACTGTCAGTGAAGCCCTTTTATTTGAAGGACAGTCCTCTGGCCTGCTTGGTCACACTGAGATGTCCTTGGTTTTCTGTTAAATTTCTCTGCCTCTGGGTCACCTCTTTTCTTGAAGGGGAAATCCCACTTGGGAAGAGGGAGAGAAGGGTCTAGGATGGCTTCCAAACTCCTGTGGGAAAAAGAGCTGAATAGACTCCTGTGGCCTTGTGTTGGTTAATGAGGGTTAATGGAGAAAATGTATCAGGTAGGGCCAAGGTGAGGACAGCGGGGAGACAGATCCAGGCCAGGCGGGTGCTCTGCTGACAGCAGGTTGGCCTCGATGTCCTCAGTGTGTTGAGGGCCCCTCAACAGCCTCTCAACATTCACCTGGGTTTTCTGAGGCCACCAAAGTTTAGAAGTCTATGGAAAGCTTAGGATGAATAAGATGTATATTCATCATGCTAGATTGTTTTGCCTAGCCCAAAACTGAAAAATCTTCTCGTGGGAAGAAGCTAAAGGGAACTGCGGAAGATTTTTTTTTTTTTCCCTTGGATTATTTAAGCAGTGCGAGAGGATGTTAACCCTGAGTTTCTGCTGTGTTATTCAGGGAAGGATGTCTGATTATGTAAATGAAAAGTTGCTGCTTAAAAATATTTTGCTTGAGAGATTGCAAAGGCAACACAGCAAATGAATTAAGATCAGAGAGCTCAAGTGAGAAGATTGCGTAAGTACCCACATGTGTTATTGAAAAATACATACAATGTTTACAATGTTTTCTTACAAGATTCTTAAGTATTTCACTTTGATGTTCCCTCAATATAAAGTACTGCATTTGTTCAGCTTTGTCACACAGGCCAGGCTTTAAGCAGATTTCAGCTCCATGCAGAATGAAACTGCTGTTGTGTCCCCCTGCAATTTTGGATTTAATTTGGTTACTTTCTGCCTTTTAAAGTGAAATGAGATTTTTCAAACTGAAGGGCATTGACTGCCTACCTAATTAAAAATGTATCCATCTGCTGGCTGACTTGTTAATCAAAGCATGCAGATCTAAGTAGGTTGATTTATTTATGAAGACCTTATGACACTGAGAGATGTGCATTCAAAGACAAGTGAAAATAAACGTGTGTACAGCTATACACATAGATACATACAGATCTTCTTGGGGTCCTAAATAACGAATAGGAAGATTTGGGAAAATGGGCTTTACAGGGGAGCTCCTTCCCAAGGACCTTCCCTGTCCCCCTGGCTGACATGTTGGGAGATAACTCTCATGTGAGCATCCACTCGTGTGCTTTAGGTGCAGGGCTTGTTTCTGAAAGCTCCACCTGAGTGACACCTACATTTTAAACAGTGCTTTATTCGGAGAACAGCTTAAAATGAATCTTAATTCCAGGAAAAAGTCATTATCACTCACAAACATCATGATCGGTGTTGGGCCAGATACTCTCTTTTTGTGTTTAATTTCATTCATGTACTGGTAAATCTTCACCAAGTCAAATTTCTTACTAACTATGCTCGTCCTGTGGAAACATCAAGGTCTAAGGGATTCGTTCTCAGTGGTGTAAATATAGTTGCAGTGCTCAGGTAAAGTGATTCGTCAGTTTATGGGCTGTAGGAAATACCCTGTGCAATGAAACCATCGTGGTATTTCTGCACGGGGTGTGAAGCTTCTAGCTTTAAATCTCACATCATTAGTGGTGCAATTCCATTGGCATGAGCTGACTCCTGAACCTAATGCAAATGGAATAAACCCCATGTTTTGTACATAACGCTCTTGGCAAAGCTGGATTTGTAGGTGGTCTGCACAGGCCACCTGAGAGGTGGAAGATAGAGAATGAGGTGGCTGGGAGCAACTTTGGAAGCGCTTTACAGCCTATTTCCATTTATGCCTTGGTTTCTGTGGGTTGTCCTTGGGTTTTCTCCCATCCACGTACCTGGCAACAGGCTTAGTCCAGTTTTGTGCATGTTTGCCCATGTGTTTGTGCTCATATCTAAAACAAGTAATTTTATCCAGAAAAGACACAGATTACACTGTTACAGGTGACGTTGGTAACCTCTTCATTTAAACTGTGTTTTGTATCATATGATCAAGTCACTGCCAGCAGAAAGGAACTCTGCTGAGTATTACCATGCATGGACACTTGTGTTCTGCTTCACAAAAATATTTCTCTAATCCCAAGGTCAGTTTAAACTGGCTCCCTAGAATTTATGTTTCTTAATTCCCTGTGAATCTTTTTTAGTTTCTATGTCGAGACAAGCACGTGGTTTCCTAGTGCCAACAAAATACATAAACAAGGTTTATATGTAGATTTAGCCAGGGAAGGATGTTAGGCTGAGCTGCCTTTGGATAGGAAGCATTTTTTTGAAAACTAGCGATTTCTGCCTAATCCTTATGCTAATAGATGTCACCACTGGGAGTCTGTTTTACAGCTCTTGATTTCAGCATCTTACTGGCATTTTTGGAAAGGCTGTTGAAACTTAAACAGATCTGCATTATCTTATCCATCGATCTGTTCTAAAGTTATATTTTCAAGAAAGTTTCAAATAATAAGGTAAGAAAAACATGGCAATTTTACTCTGCATGCTGCCTTTGTGAAAAGCATTCTTTTCTTTCTGCATAGAAAACCTCACCGACTACTAAGAATGGGTTGATTAAACTACCCGTTTTCCTTTGCTTGTATTTCCAGCACACAGCAAATGTCTGATTTCCATTTTTCTGGTGTTGTGCAGACCCCTGAAATGAGGGCCAAGTGGTCCCAGCAGCTCATGGCACCGAGTCACACCCGTACTGAGAATTAACCCACTGCCCAAGTAGGTTAGGCAAGCTTTTCACTGCTAATTTCAGTCTGCATTAAAAATGGTGCAATCACATGGCTAAAGTTTAGCAATGGTGATGGGCAAAAGAAGTATCCGAGGTTTGGGGGCTGGCTGCATTAAAAGACTGAGGTGGTTAGTGTTGAAGGGAGGTTCAGAGGGCAGTGGGACTTGACAAAAAGTAGTTGCAGCCAAAGAGAAATTGGTTTTGATGTCATCCCTGTATGGAATAGAAGGAACCGATTTTTATTTTGTGAATCAGAAAAAAAATCTTCAAATGCAGCTCATCCTTGTGGAAGGCTGCCAAGGTCAGCAGGACACAGGTACAGACTTGGGAACAGTTTTGCTGCAATGCTGCAGCAACGCCTGGGATCCCGGGGCGTGAGCTGGGACCTGCCTGTGCTGGATGCTGTGCAAGAATGTCTCGGTATGTGACAAGACCTGGCAGATGTGTATAAATAAATAAAGAGCAAGGAAATAACAAGTGGCATTGTGGCCCAGCAAAACAAACACTTAGTCTCTGAATTTTTCCAAGATCTGTGACAGAACTGAGGAAAGTAATGGCTGCATTTGGCATAAAAGCTTTTTTTTTTGTTTGTTTGTTTGTTTGTTTTTGTTTTTTTTTGTTTGTTTTTTTTTTTGTTTTGGTTTTTTTTTTCTTTTTTTTTTTTTTTTTTTCCTCCCACGGTCCTTCTTGCGGATTTTCATTTTCTAGCTATTATTTTGCTTGCTATGAAATTAACTCAGAATTTGCAATATTCTTCCACAAAATCAATGCCCATATTGAGCTACAGTACAGGCACATGTATATACTCAGTTTGTACAGCTTGTGGTTCCCCTGAAATAAATGTTACTGAAGGAAACTACATCTGCATATTCCCTGCAAGAGCAGGGCAATGGGCACTGCATGTCTGTGGATCTCTCTGACCTGTGTTTTAAAGGTGGGCACCTGGGCTGATCAGCTAGACCCAGCCTTGATGGCTGCTGAAGGCCGTGGGCAGGCTCAGGGGATAGCCCTTCTATCACATTCTTCATCATTCTCTTATCCCGTGATTGTATCAGTCACTTTTGCATATGTGGAAAAACTGCACAGATGCATCGTGCTTTTTAGGAGAACACAAAGCAAGGGTTTGTATTTCCTTTATAAACAATGTTCTTCTGCCCTACCTTTTCAAAATAGCACATGCCCCCAAAAAGCGGGGGGAAAGGACAGGAAAGTCAATTTTAATTCTTCGTTTAGATGCAGAAACAATTTTCTATATGATTCCAAATATTTTGTTCATAATAATGGGTGGGCTGCTGCACAAATGGTTTAATCTGTGGTTTTTGGGAAGCCAGGAAGCTTCAGTGCTCTGCCAAGAACCTGTCTCTGGTGCAGTTTGGTGGGTACCATCATTGCATAAATAATCTCTGGAAAAGCTGCTGCGTCCCAACACACGGAATGAACAGGAATGGGAGTGCTGAGGCTCTGCTCTTCAGATTGTTTTACCAAAAACCTGAATCAGTCTACTGGATACTGAAACTGGTTTTGTGTGCAGATGTCTGTATAGAAAATGTGGTGGTTTAATAGTAATACTTTATATTTTTAAAAAATAATTATTGAAGTAAGTAATGTCAAAAAAATCAAAACAGGAAAACAGTTTTTCGTTAATACTGAGTTTAGATTAATTTTAGATTTATTCCAAATGTACAGGAAGAGCCCACTTCTGCCTACCTATTAAAGCTATGTAGCTGAGCTCTGTTTGCACACTAAGATTCTACACAGTGAAAACCTACGTAGGGATTGAGGTATCTGTTAGGGTCCGCAGCGTAAATACCTTTGAGTGAAAGGCGAGCGCGTGCGTTCCTTGCCGCACTGCTGGCGCTGCCGGCAGCCTGCAGGCTCGGGCCGTCGTTTGCGCTGCGGTGTCGGCCCCACTGTCACGCTGAGCCCTGCGCCTCGCCGCTCGCCCGGCTCCGAGAGGCCGCCGACCGCAGCGAGCCGAGCGCCCGGCGCGTCCGTCTCGGGTGGGCTCCCCTCCGTGTGTGGAAAGCTCTAATTCCTGGCGGGATGTGCTGGGGTCATTCCACGCTTTGTTAGGTCTGTCCTGCTTTCTGCGTGCTGCCTTTTGGCAGTAACACTTAGTGTTTGTTTAACTCTGGAAGGGTAAAGCAGCATCAGAAACGGTCCTGACTCTGTAACTGGCTTTGGTGATAGGATTTCTTTCCTGGGACCTCATCAGGGTGTATTATAAATGTTAAGCTAACTATAAAATTTGTGTTGTATGGAGCAGTGCCATAGAAGCTACTAATTCAGTTGTCATTGAAATCCTGTTACAGTTCAATTAGGCTTATCTGATTTTCCACAACAGTCTTGGTTAGAAAAAGCAAAAAAATCTATGTCTATCTATCTGTATATTATCAAGTCATTTCATATGCCTGGCCAGAATAAATACGCTGTCATAGCTCCTGCAATCACTACAAAGGCAGTAATAAATACCAAACTATTGTGATTACGATCACGATTAGGAAGTGTAAATAATTAGCAGTGCCTAAGCTCACTATTTTGCAGAGCGGATTTCCAAATGAGCTGTTGCCTGATCCTTTTCTTATTGAGGTCAGCAGCAAACGTCCCGTTAACCCCAGCTGAAACGAAACACTCTGCTAGTTCCATGTGTGCACAAACTCGTCGTAGCTCCCTGCGGATTGTCTGCCGGTGTAGCTTTGGGTATTACAGAGGGGAGCTTCGGCTCCACGCAAGCGTGACCTGAGGATCGCCATCCTACTCGTATCGAATAATCAACAGCTCTTCTCAAAGCGCTAACAATAAATTTCATCAAGGAATTTATCAGCAAATATTTAATACTCACAGCTCCATTAAGAATCAGTAAATCCAAGGAGGGGAAGGCTAGGCACCTGTGCTGGGAACACGCTACAGTGCCTGCCCTGGTGAGCATGCCCCTCGGGTGCCAGCTCCTTCTCCCAGTGCATGTGTTAAACTTAAACGGGTATTTTACATTCTTTTCCAAAAAGCTGAGCAGAGTGGGAGGTGTGTGGGAGTGGAGTACGTGTGCTAGCATTTTTGTGGGAAAAGGGCTTTTTGGAGCAGCCGGGTGCCTATTTTTCTGCAGGCGCTAGAACTGCAAACTGCAGGAAGACCCTGTGCTTCCTCCCCCCGCCAGCTTCTTCTTTTTCCCTTTTTTCTTCTTTTTCTTCCCCTTCTAAATGTAGAGCTGGCCTCAGGAGGCCCGTGAACACAGAGAGCCTCCTACTGAGGTTGTCACTTGACTGACAGCAAAAAGCTTCTGGGGAGATGGACGGGCATGAGTAGGTGGGTGGACATTGAAAAATGTGGAATGAAAAGATTAAATAAAAACAGAACAGAATGTTAATGCAAAATCAGAGCCCTTTCTGGTCTCCAGTGCATTTAAGTTACGGATATTTGGACTGTAAGAAGGGCAAAATGTAAAGCGGGTAGATATATATGTGTGTGTGAGAGACACGTTTAACGCTGAAACAAAATGCATATTTAGAAATGATATTAACTAGACAGACATTGAAGACAAACCACATGTGCAAGTGCTCAGCCGTCTGTATACTCATATATTCCACTGATGTTTTAAGATATAAGAAAAATGGTAAAAGAATCTGAAATAAGATAATTGTCCAGTGGATACCCTTCTAGGTGAGTTACAGTTTCTTAAAAGCCCTGTGTGTGTGTGTGTGCGCCCCTGTGCACGTTTGCCTGTGTCATCCGAGTCCCGTAAACAGCTCTCTAAATAATTCAGCTGTGGTTGACCCCTGCGAAGCAGATCAAACATTAAAGGCGTCGTCGCAATGATGACAGCGTGTGCAAAACCGTCTCGCCGAGAATCCGAGACAAATACGAGATCTGAGGCAAGGGCAAGAAACCCAGGCGCTGCCTTTTTGGAGCTGCATTAAATTGACCGTTTAAATGGTGTAAACTTGATTATGGTGCAAACGTGATTAGCTCCCATCAAAGCCGAATCACTTCTGATAGTGAATTGCAATAATGTGACCGGGCAGGTTGGCAGCAGAGCAGACTGTTCAGTTAAGAGGCAGTTAAGAAAAATGTAATAGATCCAACTGCTGTAACAAAATTTTAATGAATAAATTCTGATGTCAGGTACTTTGTCGTAACGTGAGTTACTTTGGTGAAGCCGAGAAGTTAGTCCAGGTATTCATGACATCTGTTAAAACCAAGCTGAGCTTTTACAATCTGTTGGAAAGACACCAAAGTAAAGAAATCATGATTATTTTGGCAAGGCTTTTTTTCTTTTTTAAAATTTCTTACAGCCAAAAAGTGATGGATTTGGTAAAATGGTGAACATTTTACTGTATTACATTTACAGTTCCTTTTTACAGTGTCTGTTTATTTTATATGAAAAAAATCCTTAACAAATAAAATTGTATTAATGGAAATACCTAAAAGGTTTTAAAATATTTCAAAATTTTTATGGCAAACTGATTTTTCTGGCAATATTATAAAAATTATGGTAATTAAAATAGAAGATTTTTTGATGCTCTGTCATTCTCATAAAAATTTTACCCTGACTTACATTAGCAGATGAATCAAAGATCTAAAACTGAAACCACTCAGGGCTGCTTTAATTGAGTACTGCCTATATTTTGGGGTGAATAATAAAAAAACCCTAATCCTTTTCTTCCTCCTCATTAGGCCAAGAATTCTTGTAGATAATTAAGGTCAGGAAGTACAAGTTTTAACAGTTGCATTGACTTTGCTGCACTATTTTCCACCTCCTATTATCCAAACAGCCACTTAAAAGATTTGTTTTCTTCAAATAAATAAGTAATTACATAAAAAAGAAAAATACGCTGGATAGATATCACTGCTGAGTTATCTTTGAGGTTCTGCTGGTGGGTGTCCCATAAGGAAGGTGCAGGGCAAAGGGAAACATTCCGAGCCCCTGATTATAGAAACCTCATTGTAAGGGCTGTGTTAATAAACAATTTAAGTCCATTTTAACAACCCTAACCGTAGGCTACTGAGGTCTTATGCAAAAATTTACGCATATAGAAGATAGTCTGTCTTTTGCTAGGGGGGAAAAAAAAAGTTTCTGAATATTTTCTTTACAGATACTTGAATCTGGAGAGGCTGATAGACACGTTTCCTTTCGCATGAAAATATTAGACAAACTTCTAGACCTCTACAATACATTTTTCTAAATAATCTAGCACCTACAGGAGTTCTGTGCATAAACAGGAGTTAATATAACAATAATTCGTTTTACCTCATGCATAAAAAACCAACCAACAAACAAACCCCCCCAGCTTTACGTAGTGCAGACTGGATCCCTCAAAGCGCGGGTATTTGAAGACCTTAGGGAGCTGGTCCCTGGGCTTGCCGCTGCCCCAGGGGCCCCTCGCAGGGCCGGCCCTTCCTCCCACGGCCCCACAGCCTTCCTCTCCGTGGGGTTTTGTGCCCTGCCGGCGACGCCTGCGCACGGAAAGCAAGCGGAGAAGGAAGCGGGCGTCCCGGGCGCAGGAGGCTCCGCACGGATGGGAGAGCTTGTCCGAGAAGAGCGACGCGTACGCGGCTGCTGCCGTTGATACTGAGGAGCGGAGCGGAAAAAAAGAATCGGCCTGGCCATCAGTGATCAATTACGCTCGCTTCTGGTCACGAAGTTGTTGCATTTTGCAGACTGTCCTGTTGGAATTAAGTTACCCTGAAGCTTTTCTTATGTTTTGCTTTAAAGGGCAGCCCCTGCAAAGCAGGCCTCCCGACGGCTTTATAAATGTATACTGTTTAAAGAACATTGTTTACCACACTGACACTGCCTCGTAAACCAAGGGCTTACAGACTTTTAAAAACTATGGATTTATGGTAAATATGCGTTCGGAGTTTCTTTTAAGCCTCACAGTCCAGGCGTTCAAAGCAGAGCTACAGCTGGCTGTATCTTGTTAAAATTAATACCCATTGCGTTGCTTTAAAGACAGCAACTGGTACTGCTTTTATTTGGAATACAGTTGCTCTGAGTCGGGCATAAACATTTAAATATCCGCGGAATGGGTATGTTTAGGTAGGTATGTATGGCGTACAGGTGAGCATGTGTCTTTTGGGTCTCCTTAGCCCCTAGCGTAACTTGCAGTGTTTGGGAGAAGGTCTAAAAATGTGAATTTTGCCCTGCGGAGCAGAGCCTCCCCCAAGGATGCGCAGGGAGTGCCAGGCCGGAGGGAATCTGCCTCACAGAGGACCCGTCTGCCTCAGGGCTTTCCTGAGCCGGAGGATGCCGGCTCACAGCGACTTGTGACGGGAACCGGGCTGCTTTCATATTCGCTCCGCGCGTTTTGGAGGTGAGGGAATTATGACTCTTACTCTGTGAGTTTTTCCATGTTTTTGAGGCTCACTCCCCCACACGCTTCCCGGGACATCCCAAATTTCCCCAGCGCCGCCGCCTCTGGGCGGCGATAGGAAAAGACGGGGGAAAAATGGCGGCGCGGGGGGGGAGGCGGAGCCGGCAGGTGGCGCCCTTGCTCAACGGTCACGGCGAGCGGTGCGGTGCGGGGGGCGTGGCCTCATCTCGCCCCGCCCCTCCCCGCCCCTCTGGCGGCGCCCATTGGCGGGCGGCGGTGACGGGCAGGCGGGGCCCCGCCCCCGGGCCATGTCTAGGCGGCGCGGCGGGCCCGTGCGCGGTTATTCCGCTGGGAGCGAGGCGGGCGGCGGCGGCATGGCCGGGCTCCGCCGCGGGGCCGCCCTCGTCCGCTGTGCCCTCGTCCCGCTCCTCTTCGGCGTCTGCGGCGCCGTCACCGGCTCCAGGGTCTATCCCGCCAACGAAGGTGAGCGGGGGGTGTCCGCGGAGTTGGGCGGCGGGGCAGGTGCGGGGGCGCCCCGCGCGCGGCTCCGCGGGTCAGCGCCGCTAACGGCTCTTGTCTCCCCTCTCCGCAGTGACGCTGCTCGACTCGCGCTCCGTGCAGGGTGAGCTGGGCTGGATCGCGAGCCCGCTGGAAGGAGGGGTAAGTCCCTGCGCTCCGGTGCCGTCCCGAGAGCCAGCGGCGCCCCGGAGCGCGGCCCCGTCCCGGCTCTGTGCGGGCTGGCACGGGGCGCCGCTCGGGTGGCGCTGCCCGAGGCAGGTGCGCGGGGTCCGCGGGCCGGTCGCGGCGCTGCCCTCCTCGCTCAGGGCAGCCCGTCCCGCGCGTGCCTGCCCCGTTCGGGACCCGCTGTCCCCGCCGGAGGTGCCCGCGGGATGCCGAGCACTGGTGGGGACAGCGGCAGCGCTTGGGGACCCGGCGGCACAGGAGGCGGCACTTCATCCGACGGGGCGCTAACAAGCGGCTGGAAAAGCCTTTCCTTTGTAAAAAGCGAGCCGTCTAAGGAAAAAAAACCGCTTGTAATGTGCTCCGAACTTAACCCCTCTCTCAAATCCTTTTAATATTAAAAATAATAAAGCAGCTTACTGCGCTTAAATAAAAGTAACTAAGTCCAACTGATTGAAAAATGGGAGCGCTGAAAGAACAGGACCTGTGCGCAGCCAGGCTGTGGATTCTGCAGGAAACCTCCATCTGCCCCCGCCTGCCCCTTGGAGAGCAGAAGATGCAGAGCTAAGGAGACGGCTGTGCGGGGAAGGAATGTGCCGCCTGCCATGCATTATGCATCAGCCCTGCGAGACCCGCACGGGGGCTTGGTTTTGCTCCCCCGTTGTTGCTCTGTCTGAACTTGACTATGGTCCTGCCTTGTGCTGTCCCCGAGCTGTCCCCAAAACCTCCCTCTTCAAATAATAATAAAAAAATGGGGGCAGTGATTGGCAGTGCTCACTTGCTGCAGGCAATTGCCCTCATCTTTACCCTCATCTTTTGCTCTTGTGGAAAGGTAGGGCTCTGGTGGTGAGAGTCAGGCTTCTTTGTCAAAGCTTTACCCTGGTCGGTTAATGAAACAGGGTCATTCGTTTATTTCTCCAAGGGTAACTTCCACTCTATATTGAAATATGACCTGAAATACTAGTTTTAGTAAATTTCAGTGGAACTGATGACCAGAGAAGAGATGTGTACTGTTGATCCTTGTTGGATTCCTCCTTTGCCTCGCTTTCTCTGAAAGCTCCTTGCAAGTTAGAGAAGGAAAGACGTACTCTGTTGTGGACGTGACTGGTTCCACTAAACCTACAGACGTGTGTTCTATTTTTAAGCTAGTAGTGAAAAATTTAAGAGTACATGGTCTGTTTCTGAGAGACTGCTTGGAAAGCATTTATTTTAACGTCATATGCTGCAGATTTATTTCAAGCAGCAGAATAGGATTTTGGCTTTCTGCTTCTCGTGAAGGTCCTGTCCTTGAGCGCCAGTCTGTTTTCTCCTTAAACTGGGCACACCTTGTTGTGTGCTGTAGAGGATAACTAATCCTCACACCTCAAGAACGGTCTGGTGTCGATCTGTAGAGCTGTGAGAATATGAAGTGCTGGAGATAAACCTAGTCATTTAGCGGTAATCAAATATATAGTAGCCCTGGGGGAATTAAGGAATTGCATTATAAATGTAATTAATGATTTACTCTTGTATTTCACAGTTGAAAAGCATGTTTTGCGCCCAGAATGCTTTACTTGACATCATTAAGCCATGGGAAGAGTTGATTTATGAAAGTTAATTTCAACTTAAAAGCAAAAAGTTATGGTTTTGACCACATACTTAGAGTTACAAATCATTTACGGTGGCTGGAAACTTGGAGCTGTAGCTCCTTGCAGCTCTGGCCATGAGATATGCTTAGGTTTGCCTTCCATATGGGTGCTTATGCAATAAGGAACCCCAATCTACACATTTATATGCTTTACAGGAGTGAGTTAAGAAACTGACTGAAAACATGCTAAATTTAGTTGCGGCCCATCGATTGGTTTCAGTGGTCTCTTGGTTGAGTCTTACAGAGGAATCCTCTACTCCGTTGTGTAAACATAGTAAAGGAAATCACACGGAGGAGTATGATTTCCCTCTGCTTCTTCCTGCCCCACACAGTATAGTTAGTGCAGGCGTGCTGAAAATAAACGGGGTGGAAAGTGATGGGTTGTAGAGGTGATGATGTTATACTAAATTAACTCTGCAGCAGCTGTAAATTAAACAACTCTGTGTTACTAGCACCAAGTTGCACTCTCCTATTGGTAAAGGACTTTTTTCAAGACTTTCCTTTTCTGTGAAAAGGAGTGATATGCAGAGTTTTTTTTCCTCTTCCTTTCTCTCATCCCTTCTCAATTTGCAGTTATCTCTAGGTAGTAACTAAAACATTCTCTGTGCTCCTGGTGACTCATGGTGCTGACTGCTGTCATCCCGTAAATGGGTTCTGCTAAACTGGAATCTCTTTACTCAAAGATCACTTGCATAAGAGCAGCCCTTGTGAAAGCAGTGCAGGATGCTGTGCGTGGAGCTCCTTAGTGTCGAGAGTGCCTGTGTTTGTTGGAGCGGCGGCTTCCGCAGATCCGAGAGGTGCCTCTAGGAAGCCTCTCTCAGGCTGCAGTTATTTTTTGAGGATAACTCCTGGGTGCTTCATCGTACAGCCTGCCACCCTGGGGGCCAGGTGGCTCTTGCCCAGTACGTGTTCTCCCCATCCCAGAAGATTTCTCTTATTCAGCAGCACTCTGAGTTTTCTTGCTGAGAAGATCCCTTTTCCTAACCAGCTCTGTGTTTCCCCATGCAGTTCCAAGAAAGCACCGTGGTAAATTTTCCCTCTTATATGATTATGATAATCTCTCTTCAACATTGTTTTTTTTCCAAAGCTGTTCTTTAACCTTTCCTCCTTCTGCAAGTTTATCATGCTGCTGAGCTGCTCATATACAACTGGATCTTGTTCCATACTTTCCTTGAGTTGTGTGAACTTTGGGTGTTCTTAATTGCATTGCTTGTAGGTTCCAACATTTCCCTTGGCTTTGGAAGAAGATGCCTGAAATTGAGGGATGTAAGGGTCTTTAAAGGCTGCTACTATGTATCCTTTTGGGACTTATTTAGAACACAAATTTAACGGCCCTTTTCCTGAAAATTCCTCAAAGGCGTGTGTAGTATTCCTTATCTTCCCACTGTTCCCAATAAGAAACCCTGAAGAGGGAAGTTTTGGCAGCCTTGCTGGTGGGCGGCTGCTGTTTCTTCCTACCCATCCATCCATCTCCAAGAGCCACTGAAGTCCAGGAGCAAGTTCTGATTAAACAGCTATTTCTGCTTAGCACCAAAGTGAAGACCATTCCCTGGCCCGGGGGAACGGTTGGAAGCTCAGAGCAGTGTTAGGGGTGGTGTGATGGTGTGAACGTGGATGTGTTGCTGCCTTCTGTGCCGCAGGCGCTGCTGTGAGAGCTGTCCCCAGGGTTAGTGAAGTGCCACTGTGCAGCCCTGCGCTAGCGAGAGCCCTTTGGCCTGAGCTGTAATGCAAATAGCTGCAACTTGATGGAGTATTCTTGTGTTAATTCAGCAGGCCTTGGAAAGGCACTTGTTCTTTCAGGGATGTGTTACCTGTCTGGGAACTCTTCTCCTATACAGATGTACTTTTAAAATATAAATAGCTGAGTTTTTGTCTATGCCCTGATCTGTTCTTGTTTATTTTCCTGTAGTGATGGAGGGCAGAAAATGCAAAGTGAACTTTAGCATTGGAAGGGCAGGTTAAATCTTCTGTGAAGCTCTGATGTCCATTTTAGTACTGATGTGTTTTTCCTCCCCTTTCCCTCTTTGCAGTGGGAAGAAGTAAGCATTATGGATGAGAAAAACACTCCGATCCGCACCTATCAAGTCTGCAATGTGATGGAGCCCAGTCAAAACAACTGGTTACGAACTGATTGGATTCCCCGCGAGGGGGCTCAGAGGGTGTACATCGAAATTAAGTTCACTCTGAGAGACTGCAACAGCCTGCCGGGTGTCATGGGAACCTGCAAAGAGACTTTCAACCTCTATTACTACGAATCCAACAATGATAAGGAGCGTTTCATTCGAGAGAGCCAGTTTGCCAAGATCGACACCATCGCTGCGGATGAGAGCTTCACCCAGGTGGACATTGGCGACAGGATCATGAAGCTGAACACCGAGATACGGGATGTGGGGCCTCTCAGCAGGAAAGGATTTTACTTGGCTTTTCAGGATGTTGGCGCCTGCATTGCTTTGGTGTCTGTTCGTGTTTTCTATAAGAAGTGCCCGTTGACAGTTCGGAACCTGGCACAGTTTCCAGACACTATTACTGGGGCTGATACCTCCTCCCTGGTGGAGGTTCGTGGCTCTTGTGTCAACAACTCGGAAGAGAAGGATGTGCCAAAAATGTACTGTGGGGCAGATGGTGAATGGCTGGTGCCCATTGGCAACTGTCTGTGCAACGCCGGCTACGAAGAACGCGGTGGTGAATGCCAAGGTAGGACCAGGCATGCTGTGCTTCTCCTTTGGGTTTAGTTGATGCATAATTGACCTGGAGACTGGAGTATGTGGAGTCAAGCCAGGACTTAGCAGGCCCTGTGGGATGTCGCGGGGCAGTGGGATTTGGGGAAAAAGTCCAAGAGCTCCAGGTTGCAAGACTGAGAGTAGCGTAATCTGAAATAAATGATACTAACATAATTGGTTGAAGGCAAAACATATTTTCCAGCAGACACCTTAATTTGAATTGGCTTATGATAGCCAACAAAATGTGAAAGGCTGACTGCAAGACAATGCAGCTGGGCTATCATCATATAAAGAGGTGAAAATGTTTGAAGTTTTGCCCAAACCAAATTTGTTAAGCACAGAAAATTCTGCCTGGCTCCTTTTGGACCTTACACTGGGGTGAGAATCTGTTGGGAAACAAAGTGGAGTTTTAGCTGGTTTATTTTCCCTTTTCAGAAAGGAGAGATCTTTGATGTTTTACTCCTTACAAATTTTTAGCGCTAAATAACCCTTTGATATCTGACACTTCTGCCTTTGTTAAATATTTTCATTTCTCAGTGGATCTCTATTGTCAGCATAATAATAGAGGTGCTAGGATACTCTTAGAAATGCTCAAAGTCTCTTCCTTCTGCCCCGCCCTTCCCAATCCTGTGTGTTGCAGAATGAGGGATTAAAATTTTATTTAAAAGATAGATCATCCTAATAACAAACAAACAAAAAACACACAAAGAACAAAGAATCCTCTGTTTTCTCCTCACCACCCCTTTTTGGAAGCAGTAGTAAAATCTATGGAGAGAAGAGAGGCTAATAGTATCTTGGGCCACAGTTTCTAAACCCTTGCTCATCTAAGCATAAATGAAGGTTTAACTTGAATAGCTTCTTGCACAGGTTTTTTTTTTTTTTTTTTTTTTTTCAGTGGGCTTAATCTTGCATGATGATGATGATGATTTGCATGTGCTCTTCAGTGGATTTGAACCCATATTTCTGGAGAAATATGATTCATAGAATCATAGAATCATAGAATGGCTAGGGTTGGAAGGGACGATTCGGATGACTTTCACTTTTTTTGGTGTGTTGTTCACTGCTTGCTTTCTCGTCTTGGGGCTGAGAACACAATAGTAAAGCAAATAAGCAACTGCTTTTGTGCTAGACTCCTAAGAAAACAGTGTCTCTTTTCAATGCCCTACTCAGTTTCTTTTAAATGATAATTTTTCTGTCAATATGAAGTTCATTATTATGCATTGGAATTAAGCTTTGGCTGAGAAGTGCTAAGCACGAGCCTCAGCCTTCAATTTTAATGTTTTTGCTAGATGGAAAAAGTCTAAGTGCGTCTTATCAGCAACAAAATTACAATAGACTGTAGTGAGACTTGAAAAATGAGCAGTGTGATGACAGAGCATCATATTTAGAGTAAATTGCTCTGCCTTTTGGAATCATGAGACATAGTTGAGAAGCTGTATGTCGTTCAACACAAACATGTTGAAAGTTTGTACTGGATGGGTGCTCTTTGTGGGGACTATTGGTGACTAAGTTGCTACTATTTTCAGGTAGCCCAGTAATTTATCGGTGAAGCTTCTCAACAATTTACAGCCTGGGTTGTGAGAGGAGGAAGTGAATGGGAGAGGAAAAAGGTATTTTGGTTTATTGCATGGAAATTGTTCTCCATTCTCTTTTAAGGGCAGTTGGGTCAGTCCTGGGTCACATTAACAGATCTAATGGCACAGAAAGGAGGAGTTAATTGCGTATAGAATCCTGTGTTCTTCCAGGGAATTGGAGTAATTACTTGAGGATTTTCTAGTGTGCAGTAGGAATGATAGTGAATGTCTTTGGAATGGAGCTTGGGGATGAATGTGGTTATGTTGTCTGCAAAGTTTTAGGAGCACTCAAAGAAGCTTGGGCTCAGGAAACCCAATTATTGTTTCCTAGGTTGAGGTAAAATCCAATGGGATGATATATAGAAAAAAGAAAAACATTCGTCTACTGCATTATCCAGAGCAGAGTTAACTTGTGCCAGCTCTTTGGAGGATTTGAGCCAGCAAGTAATTTGAAAGCGCTAAACCCATTTCATCAGTGGTTATTTGTGGTTTCCTTTTTCTAACATTTGCTGCTCTGCAGCCAGAAGAGTTTCCTGGGAAGCTTCCCTAATTCATGAAGTTTACCAGAACTTTGGCATTTGCTCTCTGGTTTCCAGAAAGAGTTTTAAAACAGCCTGGCCTTTGACACTGCTGAATAGGATTTGCCATTTTCTTGCCCCACTTAACTTCATAGTTCAGCAAGCGTTCTGCTCGGGCAGGTTTGAGGAGGGGGAAGCGGGGCAGATTCCTGTGGATTTGGAGCAGTGGAGGAGGAAAAGAGCCCTGGCCTTTTGCAAAAGGCTGCAGCGGAGCTGGGACAGGGCTGGAGCTAGTGAGCAGGTTCCATCTCAATCGCTTTTCAATGGGTCAATTGTGGCAGGGCAGATACAAAGGGGTCAGAGGTTGCCTGTTTCCTCATCCATCTTCCTGGCTGATCCTGGGGTCACAGTTAAGATTGATTAAGATCTTACATGCTGGACAAAAGCCTGCTGCCCAGGATACTACCTCGACTGCAGAGCAGAGGGTTTGCACTTGCTGGGAGAACGTGGGGACCTTCCCTCGCAGGGGACCTGCCTGCAGCCGGCGGCAGACGTGGCACGGACCAACCAACAGTTGGTCCAAGTTTATTCCAGCTCCTCGGTTTACGTAATGGCATTTTCTTTTAGTTACTTTTGCTCAATTTCTGGTGTGTGTAGGGGGAAAACCCAATGGAAAGCCACTATTCCTCCAAAGTGGTTCTTATAATGGGAGTTAATGACTCTCTGACCTTCAATGGGATTTTTTTTAAGCGTGTATGTGGTGGGGAGAAGGGTGGAAAATGATCACACAAATTTCTCCTTCCTTTGACTGTTAGTTCTTTCCAGCTGGCTTTATTGATAGGATCTGTCTTAGTGAACACTCCTATGTACACAAAAAGGCAAGACAGGAAGGGAAAGGAGCTAAATATTTAATCCAGATCTACATGGGAAGCTTCACAGGTGTGTTGCAGGCAAAGCTCTGCAGTCTTGCTCCCAGCCTTTAGGAACATTAAGTGAGGAGCGATTCTTTCCTTACCGTTGAATTTGCAGTTGTGAATGTGCCACTAAAAAATCCACCTTGCTCTTATGGGGCTTTTTGTTCTTGTATGGGTAGTTGTCTTCCTTCCTTCAAACTTCTTGTGCTATTGGCTGTCTACTTGAGCAAGAACACATGGGGAATATTGGTAAAGGAACATGAAATTATCCTAACGGGCGACCCACTTCAAGGCTAAGGTAATCAGTGCTCTAGGGCAGTGCAAAGGCATAGAGTAACTTTTCACTTTGCTTGTGTGTATCGTTATCATTTAAATGTTGTTACATATTAATATGGTGTGGTTTGGCTTCAGTTGTGATTTCCTTATGATAAAATGCATATCTCTGTGCTCAAATGAGAGAGAAAAAACAGGAAGGGAGGGAAGGCAGATTAAAGAAGCAATAGACTGTAGCCATCTGTGATCATTTTGATGCTGTGAAATTACAAATCTCAATTTTAGACCTGCCATTTAGTATAAATATGTGAGACAGTCGAGATTTTTTACTGTGATATTGTAAAGGTTATGAGAGCCAACAGCTTTGTCTTCATCTACACTTGCTTTTGTGAGTTGTGAATTGGCCAATTGGCAGAAAATCCAGTGTCATTTAAAATATGGCTTAGTTCTGGTTTCATATCACTGCCATTTTTAGAATTTTCTTTCTAACTTTGATAAGAGCTTCTGTAAGAAATAATAATTTGATAAGATTCCTTTTATCTCCGCAGCTTTGAAGAGCAGCTGTGATCATTGAGAGCAACAGTTGAGCTTGTATCAGAAGAGTACAATTTAATTATTTTTCCTTTGATAAGCCTTTTTTTGGATGGTGGCTTGTCTGGGAGTAGGAATGCGAGCACTAACTTGTGCTTTCTTCCTCTTTTAGCCGTGGACTTTTTTTACTTGGAATAACACTGAGCAGTCTGGCTGCACAAAAGGATAATGGGAGGGTGACTAAGACTGTGCAGAGCTGAGATTTCACCGAAGGGTTTTTTTTCCAGGTTGCTTATTTTTGGCAGCGGAGAGGGGAACGATGCACAGATTCGACATGTTATGATTTTGAAAAAGTGAGAAGACAGAAGCTACCAGGAGGGGCATGGGAGCGCTGCTGTAACACAGCCTGTCTGAGCCAAGCTCGTTCAGTGCCTGTGTGTGCTAAGGAGGGGGTTTAGTTCTGTTCTGGGGGAGCTGAGCGCGTCTTCCCAGGGCTGCCCGCGCAGGGACCTGGTGCAGGTCTCGGCTCGAGCCTTGTGTGGAGTCTGCAAGGTGCCCTCCTTCCCTGCTCCTGGGAAGAGAGGCTGGGATTGCAGTCAGCCAGGCATCCCAAGGAGCGTTCCTGGGGAAGAGGCTCCTGCTGCTTGAGAGGAACCTCCGCTTGCAGCCTGGAGACCGATGCCTGCTGATCCTGGTGCGTGTCACCATCAGGAGGCAGCTCAGCGAAACCCTCCTCAAAAGTGAAAGATGAAAGGTCTCACAGGATGCTCTTTTGTGGGATGTATAGGCTTTACTTTGTTGTCTGTTTTTTATCTTTCTAGATAACTTGTTTTGCATGTGATAACTCCAGTGTTTAGATTTTGGCTGCATGGGGGTTATTTATCTGTGACTAATAACATGCTCTGCTGAGTTTGGTCTTTATTGCTGTCGTGAGAAAAGATTAAGGAAACACTCAGGTGTACCTGAGACCTGCTCAGCAGCAGTCTTTGGAGGCTGCATTAAATAAAAGCCCCCAGACTTGTGAGGTAAATCTTACCTGGTGCCACCTCCTTTTGATATGCTGTGAGGAGCAGGTGAGGTCACCCAGCTTTGTGAATCCGGCACAATTAACACTCCCATGACTAAATGGACATTTTATGAATATTCAGACCCTGCTTCACCTCCCTGGGAAGCAAACGCGTCAGTTCCCTTCTTTTGCCTCCTGCCAGAGACAAGGAAGCTCTCCCTGTGAATGGGGATTGGCAGCTGTCGGCCGCTTTGCCTTTTGCATGCAGCGAATTCCTCATTTACATCTTTTGTATACAGCCTCATGCAAAGCAGCGCACCCAGTTCCCCCCTTCACAAAGGAGATAAGAGCTTCCCTTGGAAACTCCAGCCAGCCTCCCCTTCTGTGTGTGCTGAGCTCCGGGATCGGGGCTTGATGCAGACGCCTTCGGTTTTGATTTCAGCCCCTTGTCTAAGGGATGCGGAGGGAGCCCTGCTTCCCGTATCCTGCCTCTTCTCTCAGCTAGGAATCATCCCGACCGGGCAGGTTGCTCAATCCCAGGTGCAGAAAATAATCCCTGAGAAGTTCTGCTGTCCTCAGCCCTGTGATTCCACAAGAACTCGTGTTTTGTTTTATTTTGGTTACAGTGGCGTTCTTTTCTTTTTAACTTTTCTTCATTTCAACTTCACTTAAAATTGCCTTTGGCTTGAAATAAAGCTGAAGCTCATTAAGTGCTCCCAAAACACAGGCTTGTTCGGGACAGATTTGTTGAAAGGTTTATTGATATAAGTTAGAACACATGCTGAATGAATGTACTATATTTCTTTAAAGTACTGGTTTTCATTCTTTACCTTTATAATTCAGTGGTGTAAAATTGGGATCCTGATTGTGTTGGGACTGTGTTCTATAAAAAAAGAAAGGGAAAAATTAGGTTTGGGGGGACGGTTCCTTTTTTGGATGTCCAATTAGTGTTTAACTTAAAGGTAATTTTACAGAGGTAGTAAACTGCTCAGTGTGAAGCCAGGTGCATAATTAAATGGAGGAAAGGCTCTTTTATAACAACAAAGGAACGTGCAAAAACTTCAGTTTTGTTCAATTAGTTCATGAGAAAGGGAGGGTGTGCTGTTTAAAGTGTAATATGGAGGAGTTGTTAAGGTTAAAGAAAATCCAGGCTGTACTGCACGGTTGGCATGTGCTTCAGTTGAGGTGGTTACGGATGCCAAGAGGAGAATCCTCGTGCGTGTGGCAGGAATCCCGAAGAGCGGCGCGAGGAGGAGCGATGCTCTGGCCAGGAGCAAGGTGGGGACCTATCTTGGGGCCGAGCTGAGGCCGGGGGATGCTGTGCTCGCTGCCCACAGCCTTTGAGACCTCTTGTGCCCTTCTGACTTGGCAGAAGGACTCAGCTCCCACTTTCCCAAAACTTCCAAGTCTCGGATGCTGGGACACCTTGAAATGCCGTTTGAACGGAGGTGATTGATAATTGCCATTTGCCTGGTATCTATGAATACTTGTGCAGCCGCAGTACAGAGCTGCAGTACAGTGTCTTAATTACCCAGATAATCCTGTTTGCTTGTATTTTTAAACTATGAAGTGCAGGGTAATTATTCAATTCTTAATAGAAGGCAAATGGCAATGTAAACAATAATTAGGATGTTAGACTAATGCGCTTCAAAGCAAATTGGATTTTTTTTCATACCATTCAGCATGAAGTCCCATAAAGCTAACGATTTAGTGGCAAGGAAACAAGTTCCATTTTGTTCATATTTTATGGTGCTATCTCTTGGTGCCGTGTTTCTGTGAATAACGGCGTGCCCCAGCGGTGCTGCCTGCTCCGGAGCTCTGCGTTGTGTTTGGCTCCTGCTTCACTTGCACCTTCCCGTGGACCTGTGGCCCTGCAGTGAGAGCTGGTTTCCTCTTGGCTTTCTGTGTCCTCCTGCAGTGCAGGGCAGGTGAGCAGGGAGGGATGCTCCTCTTAGGCAGCATTCCTGCTCTCTGCTGTTGTGCAGAAACAGGCTTTTCACAAGGACTGGGATTCACCATTCCTCTGAGCTGAGCTCTCCTTGCTGAGGTCAGGCCAGCCTTGGAAGTGAAATTCAAGACTCTCAGCCTTGGAAATGTGCTCTAAGCTATGGGTCAGAACTGGAATTTATGCTCATTAACTTGGAGAGCACTCCTCATTTTCACACCTCTATCTCGAGCTTTACTTGAAGCATAACGCAAGTCACGAGCCCTGCAAAACCCTTGATTGATTTCTGTTTTGTCCGCTAGTCCTGTGCGTGTAACATATTTCAGTCCTTCCAGAGCTCATTAATTAAACCTGTCATTGCATCCATTCCCTGCGTTGTATTTAGCTGGTGATCGAAGCCTGTGTGTGTTGGTAACAAAGGCATCAGTCAATAATGCTGCTGCTTTCCTAAATATTTTAATAATGCTGCTGTCACCCAGCGTGTTTTGTCTGGCCTTCGCTGCACATTCTCATCGGTCTGAATGGACTGAACAATTGGCTTCATGTCTCCCATTATCAACATTTTGAGAAAAACTAAAACATTCCCCAGTGTTGATGCTGTTAACTGCAGAAATATGATTTTTAACTAGATGCTTTTATTGCTGAGAGGATGGAGAAAACCTTGGGGCAGTAGAAGAGGCTGTGGATGTGTGTTCTTTTTTTATTTTGTTTACTTTAATCCCAGAGGCTTTACTTTAATCCCACCAGGCTGCATTGCAAAAGCATCAATTAACAAGTCTGTTGTCCCCAACATAAAGTGTCTCTGGGCAGATGAAGAACACTTTGCTTCTGTGAACTTGGTGCTTCCATTCATTTGCTTTCAGTTCTGAGTGTTTTCTGTAGTTGAAAAAGACATCCCTGCTTGCAACACAGTTTCCTTTGAAGTGTCCAGCCTGGCAGTGACTGAGGCAGCCCCTAGGTGAAACTGGCATGTTAAGAGTTTGATCAATAGGTTCTCCCCTGAGTTTGGGCCTCTCCAGGAGGCTCTGAGAGCTGCACCAGAACCTCTTAGGGCACTATCAGGAGTGGTGCAGGTTGCACCAAGCTCAGGCAGCTTGATCCAGTGCCCAGGCTCCTTCAAGGATGGCCAATTGAAAATGGATTCAGGGAAAGCGACAGCTTGGGAAAGATCAGGCAGCTCATCTAATTATGGAGAGGATTAGAAGGAAAGTGTAGGGAGAAGCGGAAGATCAATAGGAGGGCATGAGTTGCCTGAACTCTCCCTTGGATGTTGGAGTGTGCAGTTTTGTAGTACTTAGCTGCTGTGTGTGGATTTCTTTCAGCTTTTTCAAGGAAACACCAACTCGAGAGCAGGTGCGTGGGTAGTCCCTACTGCTGCACAGAAGAGCTTGGGGGCAGTGGCTGCTGGATAATTATAGCAGGATGAGGCTGGGGAAGCCGCTTACTTGCAGACTGAGGGGATGGCTCTGGTTTGCCCAGTGCATGTTCTGCAGCTCTAATCCTTTCACTTCAGGAACTGCGGTGGTGTCCTCCAGTTGCTTCCATGTTGACTGCTCTGCCCTTCCCTCTGGTTTTCTGGAGGCCAAACCCCTACTTTTAGCATGGGCATTCCCCAAAACCGAAGGATAGTCTCTTAATGTCTCTGCCCTTGGTGTCCCGCGTGGCAGGAGAGGTGGCCTCCACACCCCTTTGCAGGACTGGCTGTGCTGGTTGTAGACCCTCCCTGGGAGGAGAAGAGCAGAGTGCTGGCTCCATGCAGAGAGGGCAACGTGCTCGTGTGCGGCCCCGCATGCTCACGGAGAAGGGGTTTGGATGGGGTTTGGTAAAGAGGAACTGCTTCTCTCACCCTAGCATCTGGAAGGGCCTTGGCTTACTTGTGGAGGACAAATCCCTGTTGGTTTCCTGCCCCCAGAGCACTTGGTGCTGCTTTGCTGGCAGATCTTGGTAGTGCTCTAGGGAGCAGGCCCATCTCTGCTAGCAGAGCTTCGCCTATATCCACCATAGTGTAAAAACAAACAACTGAAATAATCCGAATTGCTCCGTAGCCATTCTGAAACAGAGACTGTTTCTTGGAACCTTCTTGTGGTTTTTCACACTGGAGATACTAGAAAATGCAGCCCGAATTCTGTTACTGTTTCTTTTTTTGTGGCTTCAGTGTTGCTTTTGCACATCTGCCAACTTCCCTTAATCTCTGAAGTGCTGAAACACAGTTATTAGGTTGACAAATTTTGTCCACTTCTAATTAGTCCTTGGATTTGCTCATTTATTTTTGTGGAGATCGTAAGTGTCCTGCATAGAGCTAATAAGACAGTTGAAATTGGGACCAGGTCCCTATATGCAATCCACCTGCTCATTAATCAAGGCCTCTGCACTTAATGAGAGTACTTTCCAGGTAATATTTAATCTCAGATAGCAATAGTTACAGTTAATGCACTAGAGCTCATTTTGCAGTTTGGTGCAGAAGCCGTTCCCATGGCCTGTCGGAAGCCTTTCCCCTCTGCTGATCCGAGACATGCAGCTCTGCTGTGCCCAGCACATTGGGAATAACCTGCTCCTTCTGGAAACCCACACCGGCTCGGGATGTCGCAGTGTCCTGCACTCGTTAGCAAAGGACAGAATAGTTCAGTGGGTGCAGTGTAAATATGTGCGCCATGCAGATGTGGCCGATGAGGTGCTTTGCTTTGGAAGAGCTTCCGTGGCTCCAAGATCTGCCTGTGTTGGGGCCACACAGGAAAATTGAAAGGAATTGGTGGAAGATGTAAAGTCAGTGTGTGTGTGTGACCTGCGGTGCGCCAGGAGAGGGGCAGGGATGTCCCTGTGAAAGGTCCTCAGCAGTAGTTCTTGTTGGAGGCTGGAGTAGATGGACTGGAGGTCTGACTGAGCACTCCCGAGCATGAGCTGTGGGGAGGAAGTGCCCTCATTTTAACAGGAATGTGTCCTGAGAGCAACAGGTGACTCTATGGAGTGCTGCAGTTCTGTCAGGCTGCACTTGAACACTGACTGTTCAGCGTTGGTCATTTTGGCTCCAGGTGGACTGTAATTGGGCTATGAAATTGGGAGAAAGTAGATCTCTTCCTCTTCACTGTGCTTTTGGAGATTGATTTCTGCTTTCATGCAATTAGAGCAGCCCTGTGCCCCTAACTCCAGTATTAACTGCCCTTTTCATTGTTGTTGCTGTACATTTAGGAAGCCCTCTGTGGAGATCATGGTAACTTGGCCTCTCAGGACACCTGTATTGCGGTCTGAGTTAAAATGCACTGCAGCAGAGAAGGGACAGACCTGTTTCCGTGGGGTGGGTGGTTCAGCCCTCTCGGAGAATTCCAAGCGGCCGAGTTAACTCCTGTGCAAACATTGCCTGGTATTTGACTTTGTAGTTTGCCCTTTGAAATACAAACATATTTGCCAATGCACAAGTCTCCCTTCCTGAGTCCTGGTTGACCCTGTCGAGAGAACTGTGACTGTGCAGTTATTAAAGGTGAGGCCTTCCTTTCGACAAATGCTGAGTAACTGATGTTTTTGCTTCTGTCACACGTGACGGTGAAGTGCCCTTCAGCCCAGCTAAATAAGGAGGAAGCTGCTTCTTTGGGAGGAAACTCTTCTGAAATCTGTGCTATGTGGTCACTGTTGTGTCACAGCAGCCTGTGGGTAGAGTGGAAAAGGTCCTCTTTCTGTTTCAGAGCTTTGAGATGGGATTAGGTCACAGTCAGTCTCAGCAGACATTGTCCAAGCAGAGCAGGGGCAGAATTTACCCTCTGAAAAGCCTCTGAAAGGAAGGTGATAATGTGATACTCTGGCAACTTACCTGGTGCGTTTTGTTTTCTGAAATAAAACATAGAAAAGCTTTTTTTGTAGCCTTGCTACAAAAAGCCTTTTCTAAGTTTAGCAGAAGGTAGTGGCAGATACCAGAGAAAAACCTGTAATTTTTCCCAGGTGTTTTTTTGCTCTCTGTAGACTTGGACCTTGCCGATGCTTGTGCCCTAATTGATTCTGGATGGAGAAGTTGTTAGCTCAGCGGTGTGGATGTGAATGACACATC
Source organism: Eudromia elegans (assembly GCA_003342815.1). Classification (NCBI taxonomy): domain Eukaryota; kingdom Metazoa; phylum Chordata; class Aves; order Tinamiformes; family Tinamidae; genus Eudromia; species Eudromia elegans. The sequence goes on along the minus strand of PTEX01000002.1, from coordinate 2,091,965 downwards.
CAAAATAAACATTCGGGAAATTGACCCTCATAATTATTTGCTGGAAATCATCCCCTATCCTTTTCCAGATATTTCTTTTCAGTGAATAACTTTTTAAAGCACTAGAAATCTGATCTAAAATTAATTTTGGACCTGTATCCATTGCTGATTCTCTATAGAGAGACTGAAAAAGACATTACCAAGCTATTCAGTGCAGATTTGACCTGCTTTTCTTTTGTGTGTTCATTTGTAATTCCTGTACTTCTCTTCAGTCAGTATGTGATTTCTCAAAAGAAATTTTTTAATGCTCTGAACTCAGCAGTCATGAATCTTGCACGAAGGTCTTCAGTAATGAGTAAGTACAAGTGATAAGAAGAAACACCATTTCTCTAAGGGAGCACTTTCCATTTTGTTCCTCAAAATGGCTATTTGGAAAATACTGGATTCTGATTTACCTTTCACATCAGTTAGCATGTTTTGGCTGTATTCCAGAAGGAAATAACTGAAATAACTAAGCAATGCCTCTTAACTAGTCCAGACATTGGATCATAGATACATAGGCAAGTGGGAGACTTTGGTCTCTTGACCAGCTGAAGGGAGCTGTGTTAGCACTTAGCATCCAGATCACTTTAAGGAGCTGGATGTTTGGGTTTGCTCAGAAATGAAGTGTTTCTTCTTTTTCAGATGTACTTAAAAGTTTGGAAGCTGGAAATCTCTTCCATGTATGCTGTGAACAAGACGAGAAATAATGAGGTTAAACTGCAAAATAGGCTAGACCTGGGATGAATATTCACAGCCACAGAGATCTGCAGCTTCAGTGCGGATTGCCCAAAGATATGGGAGAATTGCTCTCACTGGGGTCTCTTTGGAGCAAGCTGAGTTGGCATCTAGTGGAATTGCTTAATTAGAGATTGTCTTCTCCTGGGACAAGGGATAGACTCTCTGGGGTCCTCTTCTGCTGCAGTAAATGCACTGGCACTGTCGCTGTAGGTTCACCATCTTGCAGCTCAGATGCAGCCCTGGGGGGTAAGAAGCAAGAGTCTGGTGAGTTGTTATTGTCAGGCCGTGGTTATTTGGCAAATTCCTCTCCTTGTTGAAAGGTGGCCTCCCTCGCACAGCAGGAACCTTCTCCCTTCACATGGGTAGAGTCTAACGTGTGGCACACGTGCTCGCTGATGAGTTTCATCCGCAGGTACCGACCAAGGATACGGCCCTATATCTTGGGATGTGGAGAAGGGATATTAAAATTGTTTACGAGGTCAGAGCTATATAAAGCCTTGCACCACCTTTGAGTTACGATACCATTACCTGAGCTGTGGGAACCAAGAAATAAAACCTTTTACCGTGAAATATGAAGAGTGCTTATGACTTTGAAGTATAGAGAGAAAGAAAAATGTGCACTACATTTTAGTACTTTTTTTGGTCTGTTGCCGGGGGTTGATTTTGTTTACTGGTGGCACGTATAAAATAGATAGGCTTTCACTAATAATGTTTGTGCTGCAGGAGGCCTTCTTTTACTAGTGCATTTCATTTGGGGTGATGCCAGTAAAATACTCCTTTCTAAAAGCTCGAATTAATTATTTGAGCTTAACTAAATAAACCTGGTGTTATTTTTTCTCTGGCAGTAAGAAACATTGGTACAAGTCCTGTCTCTTGGGGTATGTGTGTGCTTCTTTGTTTTTAACACCACATTCTGCTTTGCATCATTTGCTTGAAGAGGATTTTTCCTACCTTGATAGAAGACATTACTACATTTAAGCCTGAGGAAAAGCAGCAACACAACACGGATGTGGCAGGATGATGAGCATGGGAGCTGTGTTGATTAAGCTGATTGCTCCAAGTAAGCTGCTGGCTGCTCTTGCCTCTGTCTGCATTATGAAAGGCTGTACCAGAGTTTCAAGCACTGAAAGCCACCCCGATGGGTAGTGAACCAGGATTATTTATGCGTTCTTATTGCGCAGGGAAGGTGAGAATACAGAATATGGTCGTATTCCCTTGTCCTGGAACAGCCTGTATTTTGGCACTATTTATAGAGTCCTTTACAGGTACTTGTCTCAAAGCACTTTTGTAGAATTAAATAATACATTGTGCAGTTAAGTACCTGTAGAGGGAGGAAGAAGTTAGAAGTTATCAACCACAGAGAAAAATGTATAGATGTAAAGATCAGAGGGGAGCTGGTGGATCAGAAAGGAAAGATGGGCTGCAGAAAGCAGGAAATGCAGCAAAGCTTTTCCTGGGAGAAGCTGAGAGACAACTGGCATGATGAAAAGCAGTAAATCAGTATTTAACAGAATTAATCTTCAGCTTCTTCAGAAGGTAGATTTTGTGGTCTTACTGGTCTGCTGTTATGTCAGCAACTGGCATCAAAAGTTCCTTGAGTCTGAACATCTGTTGTGGCCAATGGAAAGACTCCCCTTGACTTTCATGTGCTTTGGATCAGGCTCAAAATGCAAATAGTCTCTCTCATCTTTTGAAGTCTTTAACATTTCATGGACTCCCTTATGTTATTGGTAACTTGCACCAGAGGTATTTTGCATGCAAATGAAATTTCAGCAGTAGCAACAACTGCATTTGTGAATATGCATGCACACAAATATCAAGAAAAGCAACCTTTTTCTTTCCGGTATACCGAAGTGGAAAGTTCCCTTGTGGAATGAGAGCGGACTATTCATTTTAACTACAACTGGAGTCTATGTATTGACAAATGTATAGGGAAAATGTATTAAACTGCCAAAGTATGCTCTGATAGATGTATGTAGAGCCAGCTGATTGGTGTAGCTTGTGCACAATAATGCATGTTTTCTACGTGAAACTGGCAGTTATCACTAACTTGTTCCGATGCTGTAGATGTCATAAGTTTAAGGACTGTAATTGAACCTAAATTCACTAAGGTTTTATTTACCAGATCAAAGAGTTAACATCAACCTACAACACTCATTTTGTTTGCCAGCATAAACTCATGAGCTTAGTGAAATACAAGAGCAAGATGATTCATTTAAATCAGATGAGTTCTTGCAAATCACAGGGTTTTAGCTTTTAAGGAGCTGGAAGTGCCTTTTGTAACTGGTAGATCCTACTGGTTAATATTAATAGTTTCGAGATCCTTACCTCAGAGAGGTTATTCTGGTGCTGTCAACAGAGCGTTGTTTTTCACTGCCAGAGCAGTGGAATATGGCGAGGATTTGCAGCGACGCTGTTCACCTTTGTTATTCAGAGAGGTTGGGGTATGAAGGAGAGGGGTTTCCCACCCCTGTCCCCCAAATCCCCACATGTGGAGAGTCTGGGCAGCAGGACATCCAGTGTCCGAGCCCATTTGGAGCAGGCTGAAGCCTTGCCAAGACTTGTTTTCCTTCAGGACCTCTGCGAGGCCTGAGGTGAAGTCCCTGCTGAGCCCTGCACACTTTGGCTTTCTGGTCTTTAAGTCCTTTATTTTTGCTAATTTGCCTGGTTTCACCTCTTGCTAACCCCTCTGGCCCAACTGTTTCTTCCTAAGCTCCTATTTGCAGGGAAATCCTGCCCATTCCCAGTGGATTCTGCTCAAGCCGCTTCCTCGGGGAACTCATGCAGAGGTTTTGTAGGCCATTCTGCCTCCCCTGTGCTGGGAATAGGTGGCTGCACTTGACTCGCTGCTCTGGGGCTAGGGCCACTGTGCTTCAAGGGCACAGTCCCCTTGTGACTATGGGAAGAGGAAAATAACTGGATTTCTGATTGCCCTAAGGTAGGGCTGGAAGAGCCTTCCACAGACAAATGTCTCCCAAGTGGAGCAGGAGCGAGTTGAAAGTGCTCTTTCGTCGAGCTGAAGCTTTTATCTCAGTTTGCTTATCTGTTCACTTTTGTAGGCACCAAGCAGCACGTAAATGACAAAAAGCAAGCTGGTGTGAAACAGAGCGCAGTTGCTCACCTCTTAAGAATGTATTGCCAAAAACTTTTTTCTGTTGTCAGCTGAAGGTATTTGCAGGGAGGAGGTGTCTTGTTCTCCACCTGGATTTCCAGGTGATTCAGGGAAGTTTCATTTTGAGCCGGAGGAGAAAGATCGTGACAGTCATCGAGGGGTGATGTCACAGGCCGCGTTACGCAGCGTGGGCTCTGCTGGGACGCAGCACCTAGAGCGGGCGGTGTTTCCTGGAGCTGTCATGGGCATCAGAGCTGTTTCCTGGCCCTGGTCCACCCAGGGCTCCCATGGGCTCTGCTCGGGGCGCAGCCCCATGAGGAAGGGGACCTTAATGCAAATCCTGCCCTGCTCGAGCCCCAGCTCCAGAGTCTCCCTCGTTCACACGCTCCTGAATTTGCTTAAACACATGGCTTGCCGTTTCCAAAGGCACTCGCTGTCCCAAATTGGCACCTAGCTTGAATTCTTTAACATCATGAGATGAGGGTTAACTTTGATATAAGAGCAGTGTAAGCAGTGAGTAATAGCTGCTTTATGCCTGGCAGAGGAAATAGGCTTTGGAGAGGGATATTGGCAGAAGGTGCCTAGTTAATTTTTGAACTCTTCTTCTGCCCAAGGTTAAAAGCTGAACTCGGGCTGCCTGTGACGTCTGCTCGGTTGTTAGATCTCCACCTATCAGCTTGTGCTGTGGTTTGGAGGGACTGCTCAGAGCAGACCGTGACAACCGAGTGGGCTTGAAATCCCCCTTGGGAACCTGGCGGGTGCTGCTCCTCATTCACCAGCACTCTCTCTGCTCAGAGCTGTAGCAAAGCGGTGGCTGCTGCGGTGACACCCTCCTCTTCCCAAATTCCTGCTCCAGGACAGCACAGGGTGCTGCCCGACTAACATACTCTGTGTTACCCAGGACTGGGAACAGCCACTGTAAAGAAGCCATGCTGAAGTGTCTTTAAACATGCACGTGGTGTGCATTGATTGTTTCAAACTCTAAAAAAGCCTTTCTCTTGTCTGGAAGGCCAAGAGAGGGAATATTTAGGCCATAATTCTCTAGGTTCCCTAATGCTCTATGTGACCCTGTGTGTGCAGGGGTTTTTGACTAGATGACCTCTAGAGGTCCCTTCCAACCTTAACTATTCCATGATTCTATAATTCCATTTTTTATCCCTGCCATGGAGGATGTGCAATGTCTGTTAAATAACCGTGGCACATGCAGTGCAGGCCTTGTAGCGAGTCTAACTTGTAAAGCAGCCCGTAGCAACCACCTGCACATCCAGGGTATTGCACAAACCTCCTCTTGTCGGTCTGCTCAGTGTGCAGCCGGTGGGTCTGGCTCTCCCATCTTGTAACTTTTACATCGCTGAGACTCCTTTAATAATGAGAATTTCAATTTGCTGCTTTTAATTTATATTGGTGTCAACATGAGGAGACTTGGACCTTCTGTTATTAAGATGTTTTCATGAGTAGTGATCAAGTTGCTGGTGAGTCATTACATCCATTTTACATTTTGAATTTTAATTGATTTATGGAGCTTGTTAATTTTTGTTTAGCTTGCTGGTTACTTATGAGTGATTATCTTTTCTATCAAAAATGCCACTAGTTCTTTCATCACTACTTGTGTACAGGATGACAGTTCTTAGAAACATTCGGGCAAGGTTTTATCCTGTATGATTAATGTGTTGCAGCTCCAAAAAATCATTGTTTCATCCTGTTTTCTGTGTTTTATTGCGAACAGATACAATGTTCTCAATGGTGTGAGTAATGACCAGAACTTTCTAAAGATCAGCTAGTGCACGGAACAGGTTTGTATAGGTCATAGGTTTCTAAGTATGAACACTTGTAATAAAACCAAGGCTTGATCCTGGCATTTTTTTAAATCAATTGTTAAGGGATATCTCTTTGTTTATATAAAATAGTCATAATTCCAAGTTCCTTGGAATACCTTGCTACAGCAAGGGTGTGCCTGGCCCTGTGGGGGGTTTCCCCAGCTGTTTTTCCCCTTGCCCCATTTGGGGGGTTTCAGACTTTGTCTGGGTTAAGGTGCCCTCTCTATATCTCACTTTCACCTTGGCTTTCTAAAGTGCAGTGGCAAATCAGATTGCATTAATGGAAAGCACCGTGGCCTAGAAAACAGCTTGTACTGCCGACAGCAGGGACTGATGGAGTCGGGGCTGGTAAGGTTGGCTGTTTCTGACTGGAAAGTGGTGAATTCTCAAGGTTTGCTGAACACCACAGTGGGATTTCACGTTCTTCTTTGTTAGTCATGTCGAGCTGCTGACTGTAGTAATGGATGTTGTTAACGTTGAACATTTAATCAACCAAAGCGTGCGTCTGTCTGCTTTCCTCTCGGAATGTGAGAGGATTGTCGTCCGTCCTGTGTGTTTTCTAAAAAGTCAAAAGTGGTTTGGAGAAGCTGAACAGGGATCTGCTAAAACCATTCTGAAAGCCCCGTGAGTGCAAATGAGTGATTATGTGAGAATAATATGGATTTCTCACCAGCCAAAAAGGTGCGTGCAGTAACCATTGGCTTGTACTTTCGTCGTCCACTCTTTTTATGTCTACTTAATGAGGTCTGATTCAGACCAATTCCCATAATCTGTAAGTTTTATTCCCTGCTGAGGCTGGACTATTTGGATGTCTGTTTAGACATATAGTTTTCTTTTTAATTAAGGCAACATCTGATTCTTTTTCTTCCTCCAAGGCCACAACCTCTGTCCCAGTCCAGGCAGGTGAAGTTTCACAAGGGCTTTATCATTGCTCATGCCTCAAGCATCCGGACACACCTTGCTAATTGTCATTATATCCGCCCGTCGTTGCCTCTGGCATCTGCTGACTTCACGTTTCCATACGAGTTTAGAACTTTTTGTTTAGCAGGTCGCTAACACACTCTGACAGGGAAATTCCCCTCCAGAACCCAAAATAGTTTGCCTTTGTACCCCAACTGCTTTCCTGTGGTAGATGGTAACAAGCCTGCTAGAATTGGGGCTTTTGGCTTCACTTGTATGAAGACCTCTTGGCACCGGAGCTGCAGGTCCCCGTTGAGGTCCCGCTGCTGGGGCTGCCCCTTGCTGATATTGAGGCTGTGGGTGAATCGAGTGTAGCTGCTCCCCTAAAGGAATGACCTTCCTTCTCCCATTGCTTTAAGGCCATTTGAATTGGTTCTTGCTTTATTATTCATTTGAACCCTCTGCTCTTGTGAAGCCCTCGAATTACCCATGCAGGTGATGGTGTGTATTTCTCTCCATATATTTCAGCGATGTCACTAAGTGCTTGCGGTGTCAAAACCCACTTACTGTTGACAAAGGTGATTCATGCTGTTCTTGCAGAATATTGCTTATGTTCCATGGTGAGATGGGCACAACTTAAAAAAAAAAAAATAGCTCTGTTAAGTGGTGCACTCACAAAAATGTAAGCAAATGCATAAAAATAAAATATAGCAGAGCGTCCACCCCCCACTTTGGTTGGTTGCTGATCTCATGTACTCTCAGTTTGGCCTGGCACAGTGCAGATTTACCGACCCATTAGTGGCTTCTGTTTGGCTGCACCTTCACAGAGGAGAAATACATGTAGAAAATAAACTTGACACATCAGACATGCCATAACTAATTCATTGCAGCCACCGCTTTTCTTGCTCCTCAGCCCTGCTTAGCTGCCTCCAGTTTTGATTGCATATAAAATTCTTGCCTTGGGTCTGTTAGAAAATCCTGGGTTTGCTTACTTGAAGGCATAGCAAATGAATGTAGGCAGGAAAAATGTGGTAACAGCAATAAAGAACATGGAAAAATACTCTCTTGCTGTAAGCACTAGTTCTCAACATGTTCTCCTGTGTTTCTGATAGACTCATGGAGGTTTTGGTAATCTACTGTAATTGGAATTAGGTATCTCTCCTGAAAAGCAGTCCCACTTTTCCCAATGGGTTTGTCTTGCCTCTGGAAGTCTACCCTATTGAGCGTGCATTGCAATGCTCTCACTCCTGGGTCATTGTGGGCACTGTTGGGATGCTACTAGTAGTTCTCTGGTTGTTGAGGGAAAAGGTAGGTCTTGATATGGTTTAGTGAGAGCAGATAACGGCAGCGCTCATAAAAGCTACAAGCTGCTAACGCTAATCGTATCAGGAAGGATGTGGGGTGATTTAGGAGGATGTGAGTCACGGCGGCAGGTGAGTGTGGTGAGACTTGCAGGCCCATTTCTTTGCAGGAGCGAATTGTTGTGGCCTGGACTGGAGTCAGGGGCCCTTTTGGCCATTTCTAAATAGCTCTCTGGTTACCGCAATAAATTTCTTTATCTTGGGCTAGTTTACGTATCATGTAGATATTCATTGAATGAATAGCTCCGTCCTATCAACTGCGAGAGCCTCCGTGCCAGAACGCGATGTTATCACGGCTTGTTTGCCAACAGTTTTGCCAAAGACGGATGCTTCTGCAGCTACAAGCAAAGCTCTGCGGGTGTTTTGTCACTTTCTCCTCATTAGCAGCCCCGTGGCATCAAGCAGAGATTGGAAAGAGAAGTTTTTCCTGGAGAAAAGGCCCCGTGGGCCAGGCCAGGTGAGCACCCACCTGCCCTGGGGCTGTGCCAGCAGTGAGGGGTGCCTGGAGCCCCACGTCTCCAGGGGGGCATCACCTTTGGTACCCGCTTCCCTGTCGCAGCAGTGCTTCCATTGGTGAGATAACAGGCTGTGTCTCGGTGCTGCCAGGGATGCATTTCTCCACAGATAATTCCCTGCCTTATTTATTGGTGGTAAAAGGCTGTCACAGACAAATAAGCATGTTCTCACTTGACTTGATAATTTGCATGCTGTTGCTGAAGGTGATTTGTGATTTATACATGGATGGGATTTGCTGATCTCGTTAATAACTTTCCAAACATCTAGATAAGCGCACTATCACTCTAAATCAAAGGCACTTGAAACAGCCAAGGTATTCACCTGCAAGGGCTTTTGGCACCCTCCTCTTTCCCAGACAACAGAGGTTTGACAGAAAAATGTGGGAACTGCCAGGGTGCATTTCTGCTGCAGCCACCCGAAGGTGGGAGATTTCACCAATTCTCGCTAAATTCTTCTCTTCCATTGAAAGCCTCCTTGACAGGAGCAGGTTCCTGTTTCTTTTGATTTTTAAATAGGGACACTTCTCTTTGCTTTCTGATGGGGAACATCCTGCCAAAGAGGGCAATGTAAAAGAGCTGCTAAACAATCTCCCCAGGCTTCCTCTGCCCAGCTGTGAAGGGAGAGCCAGGACAGCCCTGGATGTTCCCTGCTGACTGTGCCAGGCTGTTTGCTGTGAGATGAGGTGTCATCAGGAGTAATCACCACCTCTGTTGTGTTGGCGCCTCCTTACCTGGAGATCTCTGACTGCTCTTTATGCATTTATTGCTTAATTGCACCTCACAACAGCTTTTGCATATGTCTGTTGTGCATTTTGTTGCCGCCTTATAAGTGCATAAACTGAGGCAGGCCTGGGGAGGATTATGCTCTGGGTGCCAGTGCATTAAACTCTCCAAATCAGGGGCCCAGAGGCCGCTGCTCTCTGCTCGCTTTCTTAGCATGAGCTCCTGTGCCAGGGGGTTATCCACAGCTGTGAGCCCTGTGCCTGGGGAGGTGACCTGCAAGTTACGAAGCAGGAGGCTGCACTAGATTGATTGAGAAGGGGAAAAATGGCTTTTACTCTTAAAGAATCCTGTGGTCTGTAAGTGCAAGGGAAAGGTTAGGTAGCTGTCCTTGGTGTCTGCGACAGAGCCAGAAACGAGGCCTGGGAGACTCCTGAGGGCTCTGCTCGAGCGGTGAGGTCACACCTTGCCTGGAGATAATGGATCACAGGTGGGAGTTAGTGATGCCTCCCTATAAGTTTTTGGTTTTGTAAATTAGACCAGTGTGGAGTAAGTGTACAGCCTCCTTTCCCAATCTGGGATATGACTGGGGGAAATATCTAGGGAAATATTGGGTGGTTTGGGTCTTACTCCTCTGCTCCCAGAACGATAAGGATTATGGTATATAAGCAAGAGTGCACATGGGTCATGTCTCACTTCTGAAGAGTTGTGATCTGCATAGAATAAAGAGAAACTAAAGCCAGGAGGAATTTAAGGAGAAAAGGACAAAGGCTGAGCTGCTTTCCTCTTTTGCTGCAATTGAGCAGTGTGGGAATCTTTGCATAGGTAATGAACTAAAAGTGCTCATGAGCTCCAAATTGCAAAGGGCAAAGAAGAGAGAAGCAACTCATCAGTGTGTGATCCTCTAAAATGTCCCGGGTAATCAAGTGTGAAGTACTTAATGGGTCATGATTTGCCTGCCACCATTTTGATTGATGTACTACTTAGTAGAGGATTGATAGTTTTTTACAGTGGTGTTGATGGGCGGCGCTCAGAGCTGCCTCCATCTATTTTCTCTTAATGTTAGGGAGAGCCAAAGCAGAGCTTGTTTGAAGCCATTGTTTCCCTCGAAGCTTTGTTCAACTGTCAAAAATAGTGCAGAGTTGTTATCTTGCATAGACCCTGGTCTCCCTAGAACAGTCTATATTTGGGCATCTTCCCAAAACGACGTGTCAAGCAATTCTCTGGAGAGGCAAAAATAACTTTTTTTAAATCATGTTGTACAGTCATTGGGAGAGGATGTGGTGATTAAACCATATTAAGGCATCTTGCTGTAGCTCCAGAGATAGGAGCTTGAACTTTGTTCCAGGCTGTTCACCCGCGTTGTAGAAAACCCAGAAGAAGCTACAGAGTTCACTTAGTGGCTTGGCTCGATCACAGTTGTGATTTAGATTCAAATAGTAGCAGAAAACATGACACCCATGTTGAGTTCTGCTTTTGGGAGTGAAATTCCACCTGCACAAAGAAGGCCGTATTAAAGAATTTATATGCAGGATCAGTCCACAAATTCTTGACAGTAGACAATTCATTAAAAAATAATTCAACATTTTAGGCAAATTGTATTTTTATTAGTGCATATAAAATACAGGTAGTCTTAAAATAACTAAAACTACCATATCAGATGGTCTTGAATACTTGGCTCGCACTGTCTGTGTTTGGCTGGTGACAGCTGATGCTTTCATTAGTAGCAAGTGGACCTTCTGAGCAGCGATGTCAGGGCTACGTGTTAGGCCTTTCCTTTTCAAAGCACTCAAGCTGCTACTGTGCTTTTATCACAGGCTTCATCTAACTGGAAGTTTAATTGCCTTTTACAGAGCCCTTCAGATTTGGGAGACGAGAGGTAATCCCAGGCTGGTGGACAGCGCTTTGAGATACCGATCTCTGCTCCCATCAGTGCTTTTACACCGGCTGGGGAGAGAATCCTGTAAGCAGGTCCCCTGACACAAGGATTAGAGCTTGTTAATGTAGAGATTCAGGCTCCTTAATCAGCTATTGTTAGAGTGTATTATAAAACTTGTAGTGTTTTTTCTTTTTTCCCTCCCTGTAGAATTTAGTTGATGGAACCTCCCCCAACTAAGACTTTCTGTATCTTTTTTAGAAGCTCAATTTCTGAGGCTTGCTTGAGAAATGTCTTAACATTGTGAATCTCATCGCATTGCTTCAGTTCAAGAGAAACTGCCAACTTGTTTTTTTTTTTTTTAATTGAGTGATTGTTTGAAACCAAATACTTGGCTCATCTCTTAAATCTCACCGCTCGTATAAAGGTGGCTACGCCTTCACAGGTAGATCATGTCTGCAGTAGAGCTGCAGGGGCAACCTGAGCGGTGCGAAGAGGAGAGTGTCTGGACACTTGATGAGACAGCAGCAATGCCAAGACCCCGCTGGGGTGTTGTGGTTGTCAGCAGGGCTTTCCGTGCTGAAGCTGCTCCCTTGCCGTTTCCCAGAAATGGGGTCTTTTCAATAACATAGGCTCCATTTATTGTTTCAATTTACTTTTTAAAAAAATATAATCGGATGCTGAGTCTCCAGCTCAGCAGGGGACATTCCTGTTCATTAAAATACGGAAACATCGTCGGGAAGTTCGTGTGATCCCGAGTGCTCTGCTGAATCGAGGCTCCGGTGCCCGGGAAGGAAGGGCCACCCCCTCCGCACGCTGTCAGCACCGGCCGTCCTTTCCGCTCCGTGCGCCTGCAGCTCCGCGTGCGTCGCGGCCCTGGCGAATACCGTCCTGTAGGGAGCAGAGCTGCCTGGAGTTTCCGCTCCTCGTGGAAGGCTCCGGCTCCTCGCTGGGAAAGGCTCGCGGCAGGCAGGGATCTACTGTTTTAACCCGACCCCTGATTTTTAGCTTCTCTGTTTTGTTTTTAGACAGGGAACATTTGCGGAAAATATTCTTTACAGAGGCTGTTTTTCCTTTGAGAATATCCTGCTGTAAAACTTTCAGTGAACATTCCAAGTGTGGGTCTAGAAGCAGCTTATGAAGGGAGATGCTGGCAGTGCTCAGGAAAGATCTAAGCAGTATCAAAGATCATCAGCAAGACGAGGTGGAAAATGTCAAACTTGCAAGCCATAAAGTTGAACTGACCTCCCCCCTTCCTTCCTCCAGTCATGCTCCCCTCCCCAGTGCCATAGCTTTAGCAAAGGGAGTGTTGCATCTGTAAAATACATCTTCTAATTCATAAACATGCTATTTTCAATTTGTATATTGTTGGAGATTCTTTAGCGGTTTTGACCTGTCAGCTGTATTGCAAAGTTCAGAATAATTCTTAAATATTTTACAGTGAAGGCAGTTAGAGTGACTATGGAAGTTATTTAACATATAAATCATATATATTGCTATGTATATATTTGGCTGGATTAAGTGCAGTGGTTTCTTTGGAAGGGGTTGAATGACGAAAGACAGAAAGCAGTCTTCAGCTCTTAAAGTTATTTGATAATCAGCATAACTATGTAGAGATTTTTGTACCAAATGCAAGCGGAAGGTAGGAAAAGTGCAGTATTTCTCCGAGTAAAGCCCAGGAGAAGGGTCCCGTGCAGGAGTGATGTCCCAGGCTGACAAAGTGTCCTGGAGGGCGGCCCTGCTGTGGCTCCATGCTGACACCATGCACTTTTCAGGTGGCAGCTCAGTCGTAATGTGGTTGGCAACACACATGGGCATCGGGAAATGGTAACAGAGCAAGCTGGACCTTTACAGAGAGGTTAACAGGCCCTTCTGTTTCTAGCGTTGTGCCCCTGGCTGGTGCCACAGTTTTCTTTTGGACAGATGTTTGCATCAGGTGCCATGTCTGGTTGTGCTTGTGCTCTTTGCTGTGCTAGTGAGTCTCCTTTTTTCCTGTTTTACTTCACTGCAGTTCTTCTATCTCAAAATAATAAAAATCCCAGACTTCAGGAGAGCAGATCTTGGCTTGCTCAGGAATCTGCTCGCCAGCAATGTGGCAGGGAAGCCCAGAAGAGCTGGTCAGTCCTGAAGGACAAGTGCTCGGAGGACGGTGTGGTCCGACAGGCAGCGAGGGAGGCCAGTGTAGCAGGAGTCCAGCTTGGATGGACCAGCTGAAGCTGGCAGAGCTCAGGGATGGGATAGAAGCAGGTAGACGTAGAGAAGGGCCACTGTAGGAGCCCTTGCCTGGGCACGCGGGGCTGGAGTGTTGCAGGAGTTGAAGGGCTCCTGAACAGGATGTGTGAGGGAGCTGGCCCTGTCACCGCTGCTGTCCGTAATCTCTGCAGAGTCATGAGTCAGAGGACGTTCCTCAGGAATGGAAAGGCAAATGTCACACCTAAGGAGTGTCTCAGCTTGAGATAACCCCAAGCCATCCCTTCCACCAAATCTGTGAGCCTCTGTTTGTATTTATGTGCCCGTAGTAACAAGAGAAAGAGAATTTAGCTCAGTGGAATGGACAGTCCTCCTCGGCAGGCTCTGTTCCCCAGGTGGTCCCTCCCCGTGAACCCCTTGCTGTGATTAGCAGTGTGGGTGAGATGGCTCTGCGGTGCTGCACCGCTCCATCGTGCACGGGAGCGCTTCATGTCTTCAAAGTTACGGTTTAACTGGGTGCATTTTGAGTTGCAGTTACAGAATTAGAAAAAAAATCCCATCAGATAAGGTCTGTTTAATGCAATTTAGGCAGACTTGAATTTTGGTGAGGTTTTGGAGCCCACCAAACCGCATGTTTCTCTGCAGCTTTCACCTGGGTGGGTTCAAGGGCAGCCCTTGCCCTGCTGCAGCTCTAGCTCAGCTGGCCAAAGGAGCGTGTGTGGGGCTACCCCCATGGGCAGCCTCAAGGTTCTGGTTAAACCCTCCTCGAGTCACAAAGTGAAACTGTACCAAAGCTGAGCGTTTTCCTCCCCGGGGATCCTGTGTTTGGGTTTCCGTGTGTCATTCATGCGGTAGGAATAGGTGCGTGGTGCAGAGCAGCCTTGCGCTTTCATCAGTGACAGGAGTTAAAAATGGGGAACTCATTTTAATTTGTAGGAAGTGTAAAGCCATTATCAATAGGAGACAAAGATTTTACAATATGAACATCAAAGGAGTCTGACTTTATTTGGAAACAGCATTTGGTACATCACATCAAATCCTACAACTTGACTTTAAGAAAAGCTCCAGAGAAGGAGCTTTTTTCCTCTTTTTGTTTTTCCCCCTCTCTCTCCTGGCTTCTAAGGATCTTTATTTATCACCCTCAGGGGCATTACAGTGAGTAATTAGATTGGACCAGGAGAACGACTTAATTTTACAAGAAACTCATTAATTCATCCTATTTAAAATCTTCTCATTTCACCCCCAAACCAATTACGCTTGTAGTGGCAATGATCTGGAAAGGCTTTGTCTCGTGGGCAGGAGGGGGGCCTGGGGAGCCCCGCCGTATTCATGGCACGGAGACCAGGACAACTCCCTTTCTTTGACTTTTAGGTCAAAAGAACTAGTCGCTGGGACAGCTTGACAATTAGAAAACCCTGATGAGCATTTGGAAGGAAAACAGCTGTACAATAACGGAGAGGTTCATGGTGCGGGGCAGAAAGCTCATCAAAAGAGACTATCCAAACAATTGAGTTCTATAATTAACACACAAAAATCTGTTCAGAAATGGTAATAACAGTAAAAGAGAGCTGAGAAGATGCTGCCTACTTATGTGGCAGATGTGGTTTTGTTACGATCTGAGGGAGAAAATCCATCTTTTTTTAAAGAATGAGAAGAACGTTAGAGGGGGAAAAATAAAACTTTTTATTCCTATGGATGCACTGAAAGCAGAAGCTTAAAATATTTCCAAAAGGGCAGGAGCTGTAGAAAATGTAACCAGTTATGAGCACCTTTTAAAATACTTATTTTTCTGACTCAGATTTGTAAGCTTGGTGCATTTGAAATCTCTTTTCTTAACAAATGTATTTTTTCCTTCATTTCACCAACAATATTTTGCTTTATTTTTTTCATGTGACTCAGCTGCAATCATCTGTAGTAAAAAAGACATCCCCCCCATCGTTTGTGGGGAGGATTTTGATTCAGATCATTTAGAGGTTTTCTTGGCTGCAGAGGGATGTTTTTCCTGCCTTAGCCAGCAGAGCTGTCAGGTGCGTTGTTTTCCAGCTAGAAAGGGGTGTTTTTAGCTCCGCTCTTTGCTTGTGTGCCTCCCGTGGCGTGGGGATGGTGCAGGGCGAGCGCTCCCTTCAGGTGCCGCTTCCCTCGGGGCTCCCTCTTTCTTGTCAAGATTGCTGAGACCGTCACCTCGTGGGGAGCGTTTGCTCCGGTGACGGCTCCGTGCTCCGGCATCCAGGCACGTCTCCCCGAATCCCCGCGTTGTCCCGTGATCTCCTTGACCGCTGTGGCAACCAACAGTTTTAGATGACATTGCCAAATGTCCTTTCACGAGCAGTTCATGGGCGCTTACCTAGATTTACTTCAGCAAACAAACGTGTTCCGCATTCCACCTAGTCATTCCCTTCTCTTCAGTAGTTACTAATCTGGAAACATATTTTCCAGGGTTGAATATTCACCTGCCATAGGGGTTGAGTCACCGGGTTGAAAGCGATTTCCGCTCGTGGTTGCGTTGGCCACGGGTTGTCATGGGAAGATTCATTGCCACTTCAGCAAGTAAAAATGAACAATTTGAAAGCAAGGGTTGGGAGGTCCGTTTGAATAATTTTAAATATGTAAAGAGACTTAAAAAGTATCCATTGAAATGAGTTTTTTTAAATCTGAAATTGCTGTCTGAAATTGTTTACAGGAAATTCAGCTTTTGGAGAGACCAGGCAAACAGACTTTTCAGCCTACACATATGTGGCTGTTGGATTTTTTTTCTTTTTTTCTTCAGAAAGCTCCAAAATTCTGTGAAAGAATTAATCTTAATATGAAAAGGGAATTTGTAAAACAGCTTGAGGAAAACTTATATCCAGATTTGAGCGAAGCATGTAATACTTCAGACCGCTTGTTTTCTCAGTTTTCACATGTATCACTAGTAAATTGTGAGAAAAGAGCATATAGTGATGACCAGCTCTGTTTAACAAATGCCATCTTACTTTAACAGAAATATAAATAGATTTCTTTTTAGATCAGAATTCAAAGATACCAACATAATTATTTCATGAAGATCACTGTTTAAAATGAATATGATTAGTTCTAAAAAAGATGGAGTTTTTCCCACTGAAGATGTTTTTGTTTAGGAATTTTCCTTAGAGGAGGTGCAGGTGGTTGTAACCTCCTTGCATTTGCAGGAGCTCTAAATGTGAGAAAAGATTATTCTCTTTCTTTTTTTTTCAAACTTAAACAGAAAGAACTAATTAAGGCAGAGCTAAGGAATTCAATTCAAGGTTTGTGTTGCACATGTGAACTAATCTTTTTACAATGGTATCTTTCGAAAGCGGTGTAAGACGCCATTCATGGCCTGTCTTACCCAGCAAATCCTTCCCCGAAAGGAGGCGGGATGGAGATTTGTCACCGAGTAATGGAGACTTCCAGGGCACGGACGGGCTGCGCTTCTTGCTTCTCTCCTGAAGCGTTGGCGCTCAGGAAAGGCTCATCCTGAGCTGCAGGAGGAGCCTGAAGACCCTTTTCAGGGGAAAATTCACGTTTTAAATAACAGGACCACGGAGCTCATCGGGGGAATGAGCAGGTGGTTAAATGCAGCGTCTTCTCAACTCTTCTCTGAAATGCTAAAATGGGGTGAATCCAACGTGCTGTAAAGAGGAGCAGTAACTGTTCAATAGCTGGTGTACGGCTGGGGGAAAAGGGCTTTGTCGCTTCAAAAGCAGTCGCTGCATTTGGAGCTTTCCTCAGGTTTTGAAATATTAATGATCTTGGCTTAATATAGCGGAAAACAAAATGCACTGCATGAAACAAAGGCAAAAAAATCCTTGAATTCTAAACTGTTGACCTCCCAATATCTGCTGTTTTTGTCCAATCTTAAGCCACAGAGTCTGGAGAGAAAGTGGGGAGCAGGAATGGTCACAAAAATGTTCCCTGTGGCATTTTTCTACCATTTCCAGTAAAATGTTATAGTCACAACAGAATAAACTTTTTTCAAGGTTATTTCTTACTATTTTAATATCTTCAATACTAAGATGCAAAAGATGGCTCTCCATTTAATAATTTCTGGGAACGATTATGATCACATAAAGAGAAATGTTAAGAGATTACGTATTTGAGCAGTTGACTGAATTTTGTCGGAGAAAAGCCGCTAAATCTGCTCTCAATTTGTATTCTTTTCCCATTCCTTTTCTTTACGTATGCCACCGAGCTGCTGTCCGTTGGCATCTGTTCCATCCTTACACTGGTTTAGGCGTGTTTCTGGCCTGACTTAGGGCAGTGAAAACCAGGAATAATGTCTGAGATCAGAACCTGCCCCGTGTCTGCTCCTGTTGTTAAACACCCGCCAGAGGACGGGTACCGATAGCACAGCTCATCCAATAGATAGTGCAAATCACACCAAGCACTGAAGGGTGTTTTGGTTTTTTTTTTTCCCTCCTTTTTTTTTTTCTTCCTTTTTTCCTCTTGATGATTCTCATCAGAAGGAAAATAAGTCATTTTTACCCTGTTGCCCTCGTTTGCAACATGGGCGGCCTGGCGGGCCGTGCCCGGTGGGTTCATGTTCCTGCTCAGGGACTCGTTGCTTTGATGCCGGGTTGGCCCCCGGCGCCGCTTCCCGCCAGGGCTGCGGTTGCTGGTTTTGATTGAAACCCCGTGGCCGTTTGAAGCGTAGCCAAAAAGCACCTTGCGAGTGCAGCCTTATCTAATTATGGCCTGTATGTAAACTTGGAAGGCCTGAATCCTCCTTGTTGGAGCAGCGTGTCTTTATAAGGTTCCCGGGTCCGATGACAGCCAAAGCGAGTGGAAGCACCTCGGTCGTCGCGTGCCACTAATACAGCACTGCAAACCTCGTAAAGGCAGGACTCGTTAAGGAAATGCCGTAAATGGCCCGGGTTAATAAGTCTGAAGTGATTTGCTGCTTCGTGGAGGTGATACTAAAATCCCTTTCCACTTCCCCTTGGAGGGCTTCATAAAAGAAAATAAATAAAATAAGCAAATAAGTACAGGAGGGCGTAAAAGATGAAGAAGGAGCAGCGGCTGGGCCCATGGGGGAGGATCTGCTCTGGAGACCTGCATGTGGTGGGGAACCTGAACGGGCTCTAGGTGGTAAATAAGATGTGGATGAGTCATGTGGAAATATTGCAAGTAACCTTTCCTCTACACACGTCCGTCCTCAAAAAATGCGTGGGCATTTTCTGTGTTCCCCATAGGCCTGGAAGGTGCTGGTGATGGTGGGCTTTGATCTGTAGCCAAGGGAGACATTTCTAGGATGACATACCTGTTAGCCAGCATGAAAACATGTTATTGATGATCCCAACACGTTTTTTCCAAGTGATGTAAAAGCAGCCGTCCGTGTCAGCCCTGCGTTTTGCGGCTGATGTCAGCGAGGGTTGGCCAACTGAGCGGGGGACTTGCTGCTGCAGTCGCTGATGGGCCCTGGCTCCGAGCAGGGCACAACGCTGTTGGTTTCCTCCCTTGGGGAGAAAGAGCCAAATCAATTCTGCCTTGCCAGGAGGGAAACTTGCCATTTCCGGGCATGTTGCACTAAGGGCCTCACTGCCAATCACAGTGGGTTCCTGTTCCACTCCCTCTTAAAAATTGGCAGTGTCTCCCTGTCAGCTGCCATTCCTTAAGTGGTCATAGAATAAACCAATTGCACCCTTTTTGTTGTGCTCTGAGTGTGTGCGTGTGAATGCAGGTGGACACGGGTTAAGCAACATGCAACTCCTCTGTAAACACAAAGCGCCAGCTGATTTTCTGGTGGTATCAATAGAAGAGTATGATTTTTTTTAATCTATTTTTTTAATCATCTCCAGGCCAGCTTTTAAAATGGCTCTTGTTGGAATTAGAGCTCAGCATCCCCTGGCATAGGATTGCTCATTAAGAGTGTGTTGATTGTTAATTTTTCACCTAGGGCTAAGAGGACATCATTTGATCTTTTTGAAATGTCTCCTGCCTTGATTTTCAATAAGTAAGCCAGCAATTTATGATCACAGCCTGGGCAAGTAACACTCTCCCTTCCTGTTTCTCTATCCAGCTTGCAAAATCGGATACTACAAGGCTCTCTCGACAGATGTGGCTTGTGCCAAGTGCCCGCCTCACAGCTACTCCATCTGGGAAGGCTCTACCTCCTGCACCTGTGATCGGGGCTTTTTCCGAGCTGAAAATGATGCTGCCTCCATGCCCTGCACTCGTAAGTTCGTCTTTTCCCCTCTCATCATCTCTTTCTCCTGTTGTCTTTCTTTTGGTGGATGTATGAGACATTGTCTGGAGATTTGTGTCTCCTCTTGAGAAATGTCCTGCTTCTCGTGGTAGCATTTGGTAGCTCTTGGCGGTTTGGGATCGTGCATCTTGGAGAGAAAACATTAGTTCTTAGCCCTGGCTTCCTAACAATGATGGAAAATACAGGTCTAAGTTCCAGTCTGATGACCTGTCCATCACATCAGCTCTCATCCTCTTAAATATTAACATTTGTAGAAATTGTGGAAGTTTCTCTTATAATTAAGTGGCATAGGGAATATACATAATATTTTTAATCTTGTGAAGTATCTTATTTGACTTAAAATACAGTTGATGGCCTTTAGGAACATAAAAGTTTTCCTCTGAAAGCGATGGTCATAACAAATCTTAAGGAAGCAAACCCCAAAATTGTCATTTAATTTATCCTTGGTATATAAATATACCAGGTACAGCAAAGGAATTGTGCTTTAACTCCACCATTTTTTTTTTCGTTGTGGAGTAAAAAGACCTTGTATGCTGATCACACTCACCGAGTTATTGGAAAAACTCTTTGTCCTGTTTTGGTTAATGGTTTCCACTGCTAAAGACCTGGGAACCTAGACATGCCTGGTATTAAGTTGTGATCATCTAGTTCTTTGATTCTCATTTTAGTGGGAGTGGAACAGTTTGAAACAATAAATGAAAGGGCTGCATTTTCCTAGGGGATGCCCACGTGTGGCTTTCTCTGAAAGCTGGTGGAAATACTTCCAAATTTTGGAGTTCAGCTCTATATTTATGTAGTGTGTTGGTGTCTGTGAGTGAGGGAACGATGATATATTTCTTTTGTAACATTTTAATATAATCCAAATTCATTTTGGAGAGATGACTCACATTTATTTAAATCTTAATTTCTCCCTTACAAGGCAGAAACAAAGTATGTCCATAACTAAGGCAGGGTTCATTCCTTTCCCACACCCCTTCATTTCAGCTCTGCTTCAGTGATCGACTTCTCCTCGGCTGTAAGTTTATGCTGGGTGGTGGTTAAGCAAGTCTGGGCATCCCATGTGTATCTGCTTGGTAGGAGAGCAGCTCCTGCTCCTCATAGCCCTTGCCAAGCACTGGTTGGCTATGGAGGTCTAGCTTATCAAACCCCACTGAAGTGGGTAGGAGCATGCTTTGATAATATAATTTATACCACTTCTCTAGAAGAAATAAACTTGGATCATTTTGATCGTGTCTGCTTTTTTGCAACAGCAAAGCTACTGCTTGGAATGTGAAGACTAAATAAAATCATAGCAAGAAAAGCTTCTCATGTAGCTTAGGTCCTAGTGAGTGATATCCTGACCATATTGACATCAAATTAGTAATTAAAAGCTTGAATTTAAACAGGGATGTGCAGTGAGTAAAGTATGAGGAGAGAACTCTAATATGGAGCAAAATGCTTCCAGGTGGGGAAATAGTGGGCAAATATGTCTATTTGCTTGTATGTGCAAAATACTCCTGCAGGTTTAGCTCTTTCTTGTCAAATCTTGTTCATATTTCTGGGAACAATGTGGGGATTTCTCTTCCCCTTCCCTATCTTTGAAGATAAATTACAGTCCTTGATCTTCGTGGTCTTTTACTCTGGAAATAGGAAAAAATAAGAAGACAGAACAAGGGCGTGCTGCTGCTCTCAGTCTTCATGTCAGCTGTCTAGGACATCAGGGACATCAGGCCTGCGTCTAAAGAGATCCCATTTGATAGATTTGAATTTTCTAGCTAAATGTTTTGCATTTGTGTAGTCCAAGGTGAGGGAGGATCCCAATGTTACTTCTGAGCTGACTTGTGGAGCAGCTTTGCTATCTATGTGTCCTCTTTGAGGTCTCCTATAGTGATGTTTGAACGTTCCTGAGGTGGTGGCACCTTCACATATGGGCCTCTCTGGCTGAAAGTGCCACCTGCGTGGTGTGTGTCCACCCTGGCCAGCAGCACCCTGCGAGAGGCTTCTCGAGGGCCACCAAGCTGCCCTGCTTCCCACACCACGTTACCTCTGCCTGCTCATGTGGGGCAAATGCCAGAAGCCGTTCCAAGGGCCTCCGCTGAAGGAAGCCCCCCTGGAAGACGCTCCCTGTTTGTCAGCCTTCTCTGACAAGACGTGGAGACAGAAGGGAGCACAAACATCAAAGGCTCCTTCAGATGGAGTCAGACTCTAATCAGTTCTTACCAGTTGGTTAAGCCAGGTGACAAACCCAATTCCCTTGTGCTGACAGCCATAATAATCAGGCACCTTCTTCTTTGTTCATTATGCTCTCTTTAACCCCGGTCTTCTCATTCAGCCCTACGTTTAGTAATCGCTCAGTGTGACGGCACACTAATGAAGAAATAAAACACAGTATCTGAGATCCATTCTTCTAGCAAAAAGATAGATTCTGCTCCATTGGCCTGTAAAATCAGGTTTCTGTTCACTTGGAGAACTATTAGACCAGGTGAATAAAAGTAACATTGGGTAATTTGGAGGGAACACTTGAAATGGACTGTGGATTGATCCTTTCTTTATTATTTCTAAACAGTTTTTAAGATTAAGAACTTCAGGCTTCTGAGGATGTGTTTTTGTAAAGCTTTGACCCTTGGCTATTGATTTCCTTTAGTAATAACCTGGCTGGCCTTGTCACTTATCTTGCCTCCTAAGCTGGAGGAGAAAGACTCTTATAACTTTCCATTAGCTTGATATGGTGTGAGAGGATGAAGGAGAATAAGAGATTTCCCTTTCCTTTCCTTCTCACAGTTCCCATGGTAAATAATATTTTCCGATCAGAAGATCAGGCTGATCAGAACGGTTACTCCACAGGCTTCATGTTTTCTCCTTCTGCAGTTGGTATCTTCTCTGTCCACTGTGGAGCTGTAAGACTGTGCTTCATGTTCACTTAAGCCAGGTGTCCTCGCTAAACAAATAACCAAATCTCTGCATTTAGTGTTCTCTTTTATTTTAGCTTTACTGAAGTGAGGAGTTGCGTCTGGTTTAAATCTCCTGAAACATAGAGCAGAATGTGTCTGGGTGTGAGCGTGGAGCACACTGAGGGAGCAGTGTTGGAAGGACAGGCATGGACACCATGACGTTTACATATCTTCTTATATGTCTTTTCCTTCTGACATAATGTATAGGGAGGCATCACCACGGTGGAGCAGAGCAGCTCCCTCTTACGTGTTTCTCAGCTGGTGTCTCAGACTTTGAGTTCTGAAGCACCGCGAGCTTGTGAACTGTGCCCTTAGCAGGGAGATGTTTCGATTGATCTGTGATGCACTTGAGCACAAACTGAAGAGAACACAGTTGTTTTTCCCTCTCAAAGCACAGCAAAAGTCATATTAATGCAACTGTTCAGACCTTCATTATTCTTCAGTACTTGCTCGGAAGATGGGTCTGTCAGAAGGCTAGGAATCTAATGGAGAATAAATTGCCTTACCAATACACAAATTTGTGAGGAAGAAAAACCACCAATTTAGGTAATGATCTTCATTCCTGAATTTCCTTTTCCATGAGGATGTGGGTAGTAGATTGCCTGTGAATTGTGGTGCGGCGTGGGCAGGTGCAATTCCCACCCAAGTTAATAGATGTTGGCCCTGCTGTTAATGAATTGGGTTCTCTGTTTATTAACCAACAGTACTTGCATTAATGGTGAGTATGGGTATGGGATGGTTTTGTATTGTTTATATTGTCTGTTTGATTAAGGTTATTAATGATTTTTAATGGGAAGCTTTTACAAAAGAGAGATTACTGGCATTGACTGTCCAGCCTGAAATCTGTTTCAGTAAATGACCCTGAATAATTTAGTCCGTTGTGCCACCCAAACAGCGACTGATTGATCGATGTTTTGGTGTGGCCTGGAATATTTCTAAAATAGTTGTGTTTAAGGCAATTTATGCAAGAGAAACTTGGAGCTAATGAGGGCAAATTTAGTGAGATGAAAGAGAGAAGCACCTGCTTTAAAAGGGCTTTCTGCAGTTTAGGTTATCAAGAAATTGAAAGATCCTGACTTCAAAACAGCAAATGTCGCTTAGTTGTCTTTACATTTGCCTCTTCTAATTGAATTTAGTACACTGCTGCATTTCCTCCAGAAAGTATATTGTTTTTAAATTACCATTTCAGTGCTATTACTCAAGGCCCCTGCTTCTAATGCTTTCTGACAGTTATCAACATAATGAACCGTAATGAAATGATGAGCAATCTACAGTGGAAACGCAGTGTGGATTCCACTAGTGCTGTGTGACTGTGTTGTTAAAATTTGAATGCACATTAAAATAACACGCTCATTATTTGTTTCCAAGGTCAAGGCTTTAAGAAAGGTTGGAGAGGTCTAAACACTTCAATTTTGTTAATGTTACAGTCTTAACACGTGCCCTTAGCTCAGTCATCTCTATTGCATTCAAAATATCTGAGAGAAGTGTTTGACCAGCGTTTCCCTCCTACCCCAAAAAAGAGTGCGTTTACCTGCCTAATAACTATGCTTGCAAATGAGTAATTACACAGGAGCTGATTATTTGAGCATATGTTTATTATGATTGCTTAGACTTCTAAATAAACAAATCTGCTGGTTTTTTTTCTTGAGCATAGCTTGTCTTGCCTCTGAATTTCCAGACAGCCGCTGGTTGCCACTGCTCCCGTTTCCTAAAGAACAGGAAAGCAGGGTACAGCTCATGGTCATTTGGCTTTGCTGTGCTTCCTTCCCGGGATTTTTGCACACTTGTTTTGGGACAGTTCATTCAGTCTCATCTTTTACGTAGTAGCCCGTTCTGTGCAATACGAAATAATGACAGTACTGACTGATCTTCAGAGGGGAAGTCTTACAGCCTGATAGTTCTTTATGTATGACAGCAACTCTTAAGTAAGTTGTTTTGCTCTCAAAGCATATATACAGTTCTTCATATTGTAAACAGTATATTAAAATGCCTTTTAAGGTATGGTGTATTGGTGGCAGCAGCAGAGAGAGCAGTGGGTAGACAATAGGGAGAGAGTAGGGTTTTCTCCTCCAGGTCCCAGGGAAAATAGTCTGTCCTTGCCAGCCCTCTGGGAGAGGATTGTGAATGAAAGGAATTCCGAGGGAGATGGCTCTGCTCCCCTCATCCGTGTTCACAGACTGAAGGAATTGGGAAAAGGGTGAGTAAGTAGGGAGTGATTATGGGCAGAAGAGGAACTGACTATCAGGATGGCTTTGGGAGGAGAGGCAGGGGTGATTTGACAATGTGTGTTTATAATCAGCTGTCTTAAAGTCATCTTTCCTTTAAATACAGCAACTATTTATTAGCTTTTTTTCTCATTTTCTCTGTCCAGAGCTGTAAATTAAGAGACATTTACTCAATTAGCTGTGAACTTTGATTTGGTTAGGACTCAGTTCTGTAGAGCCGTTGGAGTAAATTAGGGGAACTGGGCTGATGACAGAAGTGCCCTATATTACTGAGGGGAACTCCTCCTAGTCACATTGACAAAGAGTCTTCTGGTATTGAAAATGGGGCTGACTTCTTTTGTCTAGAAATGGTGAGCGGACACTTGGGGCTGTTGTTGCTTTTGGGAAGGGAACTGCAGAGCCCGGAGTGGCACCTGCAAGCAGCAGTTTTCTCTCACCTCTGCCAGTGCTAATTGGACCTCCTCGCTTAACTCCCTCCGAAGAGGAAATATCAATTGCGTTGTGCTCTCTGTTAGAGAAACAAAGCCTATTGTGAGGCTGGTAACCAGGGTTCCTTGGCAAGTAAATAGGAAATCATACATGCCAGGAGAAGGGGCATTTTATCGTTGGCCCGAGTCCAACGTTCCAGCTTGGCAGATCTCCCACTGAAGTCAAAGGAGTCTTGCCCGAGTAAATAAATTAGAAATTGTTTACCAAATCAGATGCCGTATTAAAAACCCCTTGTAATGCTAAACATGCCCAGAAAGGAGAAGGGGGGGGAAGCAGATGACTGATATTTCAAGTGGCTGCTGCATCTTGCAGACTGTTGACTTTACCCTCACCAATTGTAAAAATACATGATCTGTAGTGATAAATGGGCAGGAATATACCGGCAGGCCAGACCTAACTGTCAGCGCCTGTGTAACCAGCCCGCAGCAACAGGAGACGTGTCCACAACCGCTGAAAGAAGCAATTAGTGGCAGTGACAAAGACAACTGTCACTGGGAAGCGCGGGCTGTGTTTCCGAGCACGGACTTGTGCGGCCCAGATGCTTGCTCTGCATCACGACTTATCTTTCAGATGGGTGAAGATCAACAGCAAAGGCTCCTCTGAAGGGCTTCACCGCTCTCGAGCTGGAGCGTTATTGACAGCTCGAAGCTGGACGTGTTTAATGAAGCCTTATGAAATAGGGGGTGGAAGTCAAGGTGCCTTCTTATGGAGGCTGTGCCTAGCACCACTTTCCCAGGCGTTTTAGTAAGGCAACTTAAAGAGTTTAAAGACATTGATTATTTAATAATTACTTTCTTTGCGTGCACTTTGTGAATGGTAGGCTCCTTATTCACGCCCAGCTCCCCGGAAGCGGGGAGATGAATGTTAGGACCGTGATTGAGTTAGGAAGTATTGATTAGAATTGCTAAGAGGCTGTCAGCACACGAAGGGCCCCTCGGGAGGGGAGCGTTACGGTCCCGTTAGCAGGGCCGACAGCGCGACTGAAGCCCCGGCGCTGTCACGCAGTGCCCAAGCTAACTCCTGCCACGTCACTTGCTGTCTTCACGAGACACTTCGTTGCTCTCGGTAGATGGGCTCCAAAGATGCTTGAGATTGTGCATCGGATGAATCTTTTCTCTCTTGCACCTCTTTATTTCTCCTCTCTCTTCTTGCTGTGCCAGATCTCATATAAGAGAGGATGCTTTATGCTTCTCGACACTTCTGATACTGCATCTCCGTCTGGATTTAGTGCTATTAGAGAGTTGGATGCTTATTCCCAGGTGCCTGATGTTCCTGTAACTTAACTCAAAGACTTAACTGATTGTGCGTAGTATAGCCGAGGCCAGGCTGTTGATTCAAATCAGTTCAGTTCACACTGGGCTCCTTTTAAATCGCAGTGAGTCATGGCAGTCTTCTCTGTTGTATAAATCTTATTTCTTAGCAAATTAGCTCCAGGTTTCTTAATAATACCCTGATTTCCCTTTGAAATCACTGGAGAGAGAGGGTCAGCATCTCTCTGGGCAGGCTCCTAAAGAAGATTCTTTTGTCGGTCCTGGTCCAAAGCCCAGTGAAGCTTTTTGTTCTGTCTGGTTGACTTTGATTAACAAACGCTCGCAGTTTGCAGTCTCCTGCATTTAATAGTAGGTTTATAAGGCTTTTCCAGTTAAAGGGGGAGGTTAAAATGTCTCAAAATGCTGTTATTTTACTGTTTGTTAGAATCATAGTCTTTATAGGTCTGTTTTCTGTGCTCTGGGAAAGAGAGGTGAGATTTCCCTCAAGGAGAGCATGGGAACAGTTAAAGAAGATTAAAGTCTTTTCTACATGCTTGAGATTTTCTGACGTCTGGGGGGAATTGCCAATGAAGCTTCCTTCCGATTTCACACCGTCTGGCGAGCGCAGGCTGAATGCAGGGTGACAGCCCCCTCGAAAATAATTACCCACTGCCCCAGCTGCAGTCGTTACCTGGTAGAGAAACACGTTTCTATACACGGGCACCGCGTGGCACCCCGAGTAAACTGGTTTTCTAATCATCTTCTCCTTCCAGGGATCGTTACTCAGCCACACATAGATCTTTTGAAAGCATCTTTCTTTTAAAAGAGACTTCGTTTTAAGTGCACCGGTCTGGTGCCTGACAGGACACTCATAATGAAGTCTTGCCTTCTTCAGGGCGTATATGTGAAATCCCTCCATTAGCACCTCCCCGAAGAGTGTGGGTTTCAGCTTGCATTTTTAATAGAGATCTCCTCCCACAGATGCATCTTTTCAGGGGTGATGTGTCTGTTAGCCTTTCAAGCTAGGAAGATAAACTGTAAAGGCTACTCAGGTCAAATAAAAATGACCAAACCAAAGCCTGCAACTTTTGAATGCTCTGTCCACTGGACCCAAAAGGAAAGAAAAACCTAAAATCTTTCTTCACTTATAGCTCTGGTTTATCCTAAGAAAGGCTGTTACTTTTGTTGCTTTTCACATCGGATGAAATCCCATTACAAGTACCAGCTTCTTTAAAGACCTGTCCAAAATTTCAGGCTGCTGGTTGTCTAAAACTGAGATTGTGACATTCTGTCAAAAGCAGAGGACCAATTTGTGTTCCTCCTTATGCATTTTTATTATATGGGATAACAGGATCACTCAGGAATTGTTTTGCCTGGAATAATTTTCTTTTCATTCTTTAATCGACACCTTCTGGCCATATCCTCTTGCTAAACTGAATTAACTGGTTTAGTGAAGACAGTATTCTCTGTACCAAACAAGTCTGTCTGGTCCAACTGTAGAAATATGTAATTGAATTCAATACATACACCCAGGGAGGCTGTTGGAAAAGCACCTTGCTGGGCAGATCAGTAATACAAATATAAGCTATGAACCCAATGATATGAAAACCTTTGTCACAGAAGCCATTTAAATATAAGTTTTCCAACACAGAGCATCCACAGTTTTGCCTTAGGGTCATAGGAAGTTGTTTCCATGGGTATTTCCATGGGTTTGCAGGGAGGAAGGATGGGCTGGCTTGGTTTGGCTCTGAGTGCCTGGCTCGTTGGGGGCCCTGGGGCTCCAGGATCCCATCTCCGGTACTGCAGCTTGACGTGGGTTTGCAGCAGGCAGTGTTTGTGTCCCAGCCAGGGGAAGAGACCTTCTCCTGCTGGACTCCCGGCTCAGCACGGGGCTGCATTGAGAGTCCTCGTGCACTTTGAATGCTGGGCATGTAGTTAGGCCTCATTCTTGGGCATGCAGAGGATCCTGGTGTCTTTATTTTCTCTTTTGCATGCATGAGGGGACTGGGCGTGATTGATCCTTGAGGAAAGCAGGAACATTCGCTCAGTTGCAGCTAATCCTCTTTGTGCTGTTTGCCTTTGAAATGGTTTACTGGGTTCACAGGGATACATTTTCTCTTCCCTGACAGAACAATTTTGCCACTTTCACTTGGTTGAATCTCCTACAGTTATAATGATCTTCTCTAATGGCAGGAAAGGGGAAAAAAAAAAGGCTCTGGGCTGCCTTCCTCAGCAGGCTGGTGTTAGAGCCAGCATGCACAGGGCCCTAGCTGTCCTTCACTGCCTCCGTTCAGGCAGACGTTGAGCTAACAGCCTCGTGTGGACCAGCAGTGTGCTGAAAATGCCCTGCAAAGAAGCACTCCTTTGTACCCTACGCATCGGACCTGCACCCTGTTTCACCTCAGTCGAGGTCCTTCTCTGTCGGTACCATGTGTGTGTGCTCAGTCCTGAGCAGAGTTCACCAGCTCCTTGCTCCCGAGTGTGGTGCCCGGACCAGCGTCTGGACCCGGTGTGAGTCACAGAGACTCCTTAAGGATGCCCGCAGAGACCTGTAATTCGCAGAGGGAAATAGCACATGGGTAAAACAGCACACGGATGCATCCTGTGATTTTGAACGTAGGAGTTGCTGGTCAGGTAGTTGACCTTGTTCTGGTTTTCAGCATTTTCTTTTTTGTCAGTCTTGTGGTGGCTTCCTGGAGGCCTGTGGCTGGGAGAGGGACTTGAGCTTTTATAGGAAAGGAGGGAAGGAAATAGTGATGGATAAAAGAAGTTAAAATGCAGCCTGATGTTGTGGGAAGAAGGCTAAAATATCAGTCCTACTCAATTGTGCTTTGAGTACAAGTCAATGGTCATGTTGTTAACCTTATAAACTCTGTAGTCTTCCTGAATGTTTGACATGGGATCCAACATTGTTCTTCAGTCAAACAGATATGGGCATACATGAAAGACAGGCAGACAGGTAGACATATGGTGATAGCTTATTGCAGCATGAGAAAACCAAGCACAGTCTCTATTGCCCAATACTTTTAAGTAAATCTAATAGGAGGGTTGAAGAAGAGATAGCAAGATTAGTTTGACAAAGATTATTTGTTACTAAACAGACTCCTCAGTGAGTCCTGGAGCCCTGAGACAAGCAATGCACTTGCTCCACCCAAGGCCTTTCCATTTGCTCGCTTGATTTAGTTAGGTTTGTTGTGAAGCCAGATTTATGGAGTCCAAAACCAGAACGAAATAAGAAGACTTACAGTCCCTACACTGTATATAGGACTGGATCCTTGTAGTAAGAGGACTGAGTGCGGGACGCTGCTTTCAGGTCCCATGGGATCCGAGTGTGTCCTCTTTGCTTCTTTGCCTCACGGAGACTTGTGAACGGCTGTTCTGTTGTCTTGGAGGTGAGAGGGAGCATCCGACTTCCTTAAATCATGAAGTGAACTTTAAAATGGGTTAATTTACAAAACACAAATTTCTCATCTCCTTTTTTTTTTTTTTCTTTTCTCTTTTCCCTCCACCTTTGGGACTCTCATATTTTCAAACTTCCATGGACTCTGGGACTTGGTTAGCTCCATGCTTAAGGAATGCAGTATCATGACTCTGTCAGCAGGAGTTATCAGAAAAACACTGTAAATCATGGGACTGGTGACAAAATCACCGAGGTTGGCAACAGTGTCTTGGAGGCAGCTCCTTATCTCCTTTCTCATCTGTCCTGGTGCTGGATTCTTCTCCACAGGGCCACAGGGTTTCTCTGAGCACGTGTTTTTCCCAAGGGATCCTGCCAGCCTGTGTTTATAGTGGAGCAACTCCGACATTCAGAGCCCTGCGTGTCTGTGGAAAGGTCTTTCCTCCCATCTAGCAGCGGCGGCTTCGGCTCCCTTGTCGAAAACAAAAGCAAATCCTGCCGGTGTTGAAGCCGCAGCTACGCCCCGTTTCAACATCTGAAACCAGGCCCATCAGTCTGCGACTGCTCCGTGCTCCCAGTGCCAACAGCTCCGTTAGCTCCAAAAGGAAAGGAGAGGAAATGGCTTTTCCCCGAGCTGCGAGGGCAGCCACCCTGGGAAACCTCCCTTTGCGGGCGGAGGGAGGTGGTGCGCTCATCTCCGTGACCTGCAAGCATCTGCTGCCCGGGTTTTCCGCCTCGCTGCGTCCCTGTTTAGACACCGCAGTGCCCTGTCCCACATACTAATTACTGACTTCTTGCTTCTGAGGAGCTCGATTCATTCTGGCACATTTTCCCACGTGAAACTGGACCTAGAGCCTTGGAAAATATCTTAATGGACATCGGCGTCGGTCTGAGTTTAACCCCCAAGCGGCTGCAGTGCCTGGGATGGAGGCACCTGGTAGGGCTGGCGTGGGAGGACCGCTCCGGCCGCGTTTTCCGGGGCAGTACCGCGGTTCCCAGCTCTCCTGGCCGTGGCACGAGGGGCTCTGGTGCCTCTCACTTTCCCCCAGAGGGTTTTGCTAATTTTCCTGCCTCGTTGGCAGTGTCGAGGGCCGGCTGTAGCCCCAAGTGCCGTCCGGCTCTGAGCTGCTGTGGGAGTTGGGGGCGATGGGGCTGCAGCTCGGTTGCTGCTCAGCAGTTGTGCGTTACTGCTCGAGTTCGTGGGTGGGGAGCGTCTTCCACCTTGCTGTGCTCCGAGCACGTCTGCAAAGGCAGGTTTGTGTCTGCAGGCCCGGCAGAGACGGCTCTGACAGCCTGAGAGCCCTTCTGGGGGAATGGGGCTCCCCGCAAGGGGAGAGGTTTCACCCAGAAGCTGGAGATTCAGCCCTAGGTTTGCAGCATGTCCTGCGTGCCCAGGGCTGCTCGTGACCTCCCTGGTGCCCCAGCTTCCACTCCACAGCTGGAGACAAAACCGGTTTCTTTCCCTTTTATTTCTCTCCTCGTTTCCAAGCTCTTCAGAGCAGGAAATGTCTCTTGCTGTGTTTAGTCACTGATCTCCGAGCAAAAGGCTCTTGTCCTTAGGAGCTCTAAATGCTGCCAGAGCATAAATATAAATCCTGAACTGCAGCCTTGTGGTGTGAAAGGCAGGACTCGCCGTCGCGGCTCGGCCGAGGTCTGGCTTCGCACCGCAGTAATTCTGCCTGTCAGCCTTAATTAACTCAGCGACAGTTTCAAAGGGCTGGCAGGAAGGGAGGGTTTCCCTCTTTTTGAAATGAATATATTAATTTCATATTGGAGAAGCGAGCGTGGCGAAGCAATCCTTGCTCAGCCGCTCTTGCAGCGCCCTCCACTCGTCGACCGCTGAGGATAAGTAGCTGCGTTTGACCTCTGTGTGATTCAGGATCTGTCCTCGCCTTCCTGCGTGGAGCCCATGCACCCAGGCGGACACCATTGATCCTAACCACGGGCACCCTTTAAACGTCTCAACCTCTGCGTCGCTACGCTCGAGTCACTCTGATTTCTGCAGAATTTTGCCATAATTTATTCAGTTCCTAGCACAGCCCGATGGGTGTTCTTATACCTCCAACCCTTGAGAGATTGTGGTTAATTTATTTATACGTTTAGCAAAACTGTTGGTGGTGTTGGTGCTTTCTATATTTTTTTCCCCAATTTTATAACTTTTGACAAATGACAAGCATAGAAAAATGTGACTGAAACTTGTAGGAATTTTCTGTTTGTGTTTCTTTTCTGCCAGAAGATCAAATTGATTTTTTTTTAATTCCAAATGTTTGCTTTATTTTCAGAAATTTAAGCAGCTTTCATAAACACTTACTCCTCCGTCTTGAATAAAAATTTTGCTTTGCTTTGTGACTCTCTTCCAAATTATTTCCAGTGTTTTGCTGGTCCTAACATTTGTCTTAGTAATTTTTATAGGTGATTTGTCACTAGGAAAAGGGGCTACAGGCTCTCCAGGTTTCCATTTTGGATTGTTGTATTTTGTGTGCTTTATTCTCCTTCTGTTTCATTTCCACTGGGTGCAATTGTGTCCATTGAAGCAGTCTGGAAGGTGTAAAATCTCCCCTATTTCACATGGGTACTGTGAGTCATCTGCCAGAGCTGACCTGGGCCTCTCATCCAGTCAGTCTATTCCCAAGTGCTTCTATGGGCCCTTGCTCTGCACCAGCTTTCTGGCATCAGCCCTTTTACCTGCTCCCATGGGTTCTTCCCAATCTCTTTGTGTTCCCCAGCGCTCCCTTGTTGCGGCTTCCTCTCCCTTTATTCTTCCTTAAAACTTTAGTTCACAGTTTCATAGTTCTTATTTTCTCAAGTTTTTGTTCCTTTTTTTTTTTTTTCCTATTTGATGGATTTTGGTTTCTGCTAATCATAACCTAACCTTGAGCTGTTTGAAAAATACTGCATCTTTATTCTGTAGCAAAAAAATTGGGATATTAATATTGGGTTATTAAGTACTGAGTTTTCACATTAATTTTGATCTGAAAATACTGTTGATCCTTAAGATAAAGAAGATAATTTGACTTACCAGTTTGTTCTTAATGCAGATGAAAAATTTAGAGGAATAAAATTATGTTTTTTGCTATCACTGACTCAACTTAAAGTTGCACACATCCAGTGTCACCCAGAACCCTAAATTTGTGGGTGCTGTGTTCATTTCTTTCCAGTTTCTAAAAGCTTGTTGCTGTTTTGCTTTCTAGGCCCTCCGTCTGCTCCTCAGAACCTGATTTCCAACGTGAACGAGACCTCGGTGAACCTGGAGTGGAGCCCCCCGCAGAACAAGGGTGGCCGGGACGACGTCTCCTACAACGTGGTGTGCAAGAGGTGCGGGGCGGGGGACCTGAGCCGCTGCCGGTCCTGCGGCAGCGGGGTGCACTTCAGCCCCCAGCAGAACGGCCTCAGAGCCACCAAGGTCTCCATCACGGACCTCCTGGCGCACACCAACTACACCTTTGAAGTCTGGGCGGTGAACGGGGTGTCCAAGCAAAACCCCAGCCAGGACCAAGCCGTCTCGGTCACTGTGACCACCAACCAAGCAGGTAGGGGTCTAGATGGGGTTCTCCCTGCCTCTTCTGCGTGCTCTTGGGACACACATGATCTGCGTTGCTCTCAGTATTAGCAAACGAGTGCAGGGAACACTAAAACCACAGCTGGGTCAAACCCTCATTTGCTGGGTTGTGCATGTGGGTACTTGGCATTTTTCAGAAGTGGGAAGGCAACGGTGGATGCATGGAGGAACCCAGCGTTGCTTCTGTGCCACATAGGGGACACCCTACACGTGGGCAGCACGTTGCCTGTGGTGCTTGTGGGGGGAAATATGTGCTTGGGGAGCATGGGATTGTGCAGATTATGCCCCCCTTCCAGCGAGGGTTGTGCAGGATTTGGGAAGAATGACTTGTTTACCTGCCTGCTTGCACTCCTTGCCCACAAAGACCCCCGGTTGGGAGTTATCCCTGTGTTAAACAGGCATCTTCTTGAGCTGCTGCAAGCAGCATTTCATAGAATCATAGAATCATAGAATGGCTAGGGTTGGAAGGGACCTGTAGAGGTCATCTAGTCCAACCCCCCTGCACACGCAGGGTCCCCTAGAGCATGTGGCACAGGGTGATGTCCAGGTGGGTTTTGAAGATCTCCAGAGAAGGAGACTCCACCACCTCTCTGGGCAGCCTGTTCCAGTGCTCTGTCACCCTCACCGTTAAGAAATTCTTCCTCAAGTTCCTGTGGAACTTTTGGTGCCTCAATTTGTGGCCATTTCCCCTAGTTCTATCACTAGCCACCACTGAGAAGAGGCCAGCTCCCTCCTCCTCACTCCCTTCCTTGAGATATTTATATACATTGATCAGATCCCCTCTCAGTCTTCTCTTTTCCAGGCTGAAGAGGCCCAGCTCTCTCAGCCTTTCCTCATAGGGCAGATGTTCCAGGCCCCTAATCATCTTTGTGGCCCTGCGCTGGACTCTCTCTAGCAGCTCCACGTCCCTCCTGCCCTGGGGAGCCCAGAACTGCACACAGTACTCGAGGTGCGGCCTCACCAGGGCTGAGTAGAGGGGCAGAATCACCTCCCTCGACCTGCTGGAGATGCTCTGCTTAATGCACCCCAGGATCCCATTGGCCTTCTTGGCCACGAGGGCACACTGCTGCCTCATGGTCAACTTGTCGTCCACCATGACGCCCAGGTCCCTCTCTGCGGGGCTGCTCTCCAGGAGGTCGGTCCCCAGCCTGTAGGCATGTCTAGGGTTATTCCTCCCCAGGTGCAGGACCCTACACTTGCCCTTGTTGAACTTCATGAGGTTAAAGTGATTTCAAGTGATCAAAGCTGGCATTGCTCTACCAGTCCTATACGCGCCTGCATCTTTGTGCTGGCTGGACTTTGCAGTACTTCTGTGTACCTGGTTGTTTCAGATAGCCCAGGCACCTCCCCTGTTCTCAGTTCTCTGTGCTTGACTTGGCAAATGCTGCAGAACGAAGTTCAATTTCTGTTTTGAAGATCATTTGTATTGACGTTTTTTCCCTCTTTTTTTTAATTAAATGAGAGCACTTCTTGTCTGCAGACGACTAGAGTTTCATGTACTGGGTTCTAGTTGAATTTTCCATTTAATGAGCAAAATTATATACATTTGAATATGACACTTCTCTGTATGCAGATGAGCTATCCAGACTGTCAGACCGGCTTCAAGACTGTCAAACCTGTTATCTAGTGTCTCACAGCCCTGATTGCCTTCACATGCCGGCATCCAGCACCTTGCAGCACAGCTTATGGGATTATCACCTGTCTGCACATTTATAGCTTTCTGGGCGATATAAACATTGCATGTACTGCAAGTGCTGGACTGTACAAGCATTATGTGTGCTGTTTCCTTATAGATCTGTCTGAAAAATAAGGATGCATAGTTTAAACCTACAAATCAGGTCTATAGACTTGTACAGTTCCATATTAAGCCTTGGAAATGCACTTAATTTTGCAGTCATGATTACAAGCAAAACTGTCAAGTACCCACTAAAGTTTTTCTTTTTCCTTTATGCATACACTTGACAGTCTTCCTTTAAATGATAATTCAAAAATTCAAACTATTACTTTGCCAAGTGAAAAGAAAATTAATGGAGAACGGGGACTATAACAGCCTCTTAGGAGAGAGCTCGGGGAGAGCGCTGCCTGTCATAACGCTGCGTGAAGAGAGCAGGTTGAGAACTGCAGCAAGGACAGGGGCTTTGTGCTGTGGATGCCTAGCAAAGGGGGTGTTTCTGACTGCTTTTGGCATGTGAGAGGATTCGTGGATGCGTATGTGCATGAATAAGCGAGCGGATCCACCTCCCGTGTGAAAATTCTCCTATCTTATGATTTAATATGCAAACCAAAATCTGATTGAATATGCAAATAAGCATTGATTTTGTTTATTATCCATGAATTACAGTTCTCTACATCAGGAAATTTGTATTTTTGCCAACATTTCCAATTACGAAACTTGCCCAGTCTATCAAATGCTTCAGAGGGCTGGAGGAAACTGCACCGGCACAAAGATTAATTGGAGGTGCCGGGGCTCTCCTGGGCTTAGTCCAGCCCTGGGGATCCTGCAGCACCGATCTGTGTGAAAAACAGAAACGTGCAGCCCTAACCTACAAATCTCCACTTGGAGAAATAGTCCTTACATATGCAAATAATGCCATTGATTCCAGCGAAACTGCTTGCTTGAGTAAAGGTTTATAAAGTTGCACCCGTGGGTTTTACAAGTACCGGTGTGTTTAATCATTGCAAATGCGTGTCTGGGGTGCATTAAAATTCTTACGCCCGTCATTTTCGTTGGCTATATTTCATTATAAAGAAATAATGTCATGGTAGAGCGCTGCCATAGCATGTCTGTAATCTTGTACCTTTCTCGAACGAGTATAAAGCTACCTTAGTTTCATTGCAGCAATTTCTAATTTAGGAAAGATTATAGTCAAGCTCTTTGGTTAATAAAAGGCTTCCCTTGTTTTGCTAACAAACCCGAGGCTGCCCGCAGTGAAAATCTGAAAACTGCTCTGTTGTATTTGCTATCTGCGCTTGTGCTTTCCACAAAATTCCATTTTAGAAGGAAAAATATTAGATAAAAAAAAATCAGATAGAAAAAATGTTGCTAGCGTGATTCTTTACTGATATGACCAGTCCTTTTGGGTTGTATCTGGCGAATTTGTTGGACTTATTTGCAAAAGATTTATCTTCAAGTTAAATTCAGCGGGGATGATAAGCGTGCTAGGGCTTAAGAAATGTCTTCACAACAGCCTCAGTTTGCCCTTAGAAATACACAACCGTATAATCGGGGGAAAATGAACAGCAATTTTAGAATGCAGTTTTAAATGTCAGCGTCAGAAATCTAGGGTTTGCGTGTTGGTTTGCCTTGGGGGCAGCCTCTGGGGAAGGTCTGCGGTCAGAGCCGGGCAGAAAGCAGGAGAGGGCAGGGCAGGTCCCCGTGTGCCCACACCGGGCTGGGGACGACGTGGTCCGCGGCGGCTCTAGAGCAGCAGCCTCTCGAGAGGCTCGGGCGCTTTGGTCGGCTCGGGCTGGCACAGATCGACAGGAGACCGTTCGCCTTCCACCCTGGTTCAGAAGCTGCTTGCAGTTCCCAATACTGCAGGAAAATGTGGAAATAAAGAGCAGCTTTTGTCACTTGAAATAGGATTAAATACATTCGAAAGCGTTTCTCCTGCTTCCTTTGAAAGATCCTGCTTTTTTACTTATTTTTAACGGAGACAATCTAAATTTCAGTCTTTGAACCAAGTAAACATTTCTGTCTCCTACAGAATTACTTCAGTGTTGTGACATTTAAGAATCTTTGAATGGTGTTTTCAGCTTGATGTTATATATGTTTAATATAAAGTTTGTGGGGTTTTTTTTGAGATTGGAGCAGCTCCCCTTTTCCCATGAAGGTTGCAGAGAAATTGAGCAGCAGAGCACGGAGCAGGAGCCTGGGGATGCCCATAGCAGCGAGCGTGGCGAAGGGCTGATCCCGCGGAGGCGACACGGCGGGGTCCGCGTCTCCGGGCGGCTGGAAGCCCCGCTCCGTCCATCCTCGCAAAGAGAGCGATGCCTGGGGAGGAGATGCAGCCGGGCGGCCCTGCAAAGCCCCGCCGGGTGGTTCCGGAGCTCGGGAATCTCCAGGCTCGTTTTTCTTGCTCGGCATGAAGCCGTTGAGCCGTGGAGGCAAATCCCTCGGCCAGGAGAGCCTGCTCGCAGGGCAGGGAGCTCCGGCCTTCTCGCCGAGCGCTTTGTGCTTTGCACAGGCTCCGGGCTCAGCCCAGCTCACTGCGGGCAGCCGTGCCTGCGCCCGCTGGGGGCCTTGGGCAGGGAGGGATGGAGGGAGCCACGGGGAACGGCTCTTCCCGACACCAGCTCCGGTGGGTTTTCCATTGGGAAGGGCCAGCCAGGCAGCACGCCCGAGTGCAGTGACCCTCAACGTGCAAGTGCAGGGGAGGGAAACTCGGCTCTTACTCGGGTCTGTGCAGCCTTAGGTTGGCCGCATTGTTTGTTTATGTTCTTAATTCCATTACCAAAGGGGTAAAGGAGGGGGAAAAAAAAGAACAACAGATCCTTTGAGGATAATCTTAAATTAGAAATGAAGAGGGGGGAGGAGTGGAAAAGGAAGTGGGAGTTATTGCTTCCAGATGATTAACAAGTTCTCCTGGACTCTTTGGTAGGGAAATATTCCCATTTTGCATTTTGGTGGGACTTCTTTGAAAGCCCGTGTCTCCTTTCAAGTGCTCATTAGCATTCCTCACGTGTTGTGCAGAGCAGCAGAGAAAATGCATATAAGATCTTGCATTCTGCCAGTGTGATTTAGCCTGTGCAGAACTAAATTTGCAGTCAGTAAAAAATGCATAGGCATAGATTGCCTTTGGTCAGTGTGCACTGCTCATATTGACAAAGTAATAGTTGCTCAGACAGATCAAAAGCAAAATATGCCATAGCCAGTGAACCTCGGGTTTGTCAGTATCTCCTTTTTAGTACTTTGTTTCTAGATATTTATAAATTATTTGTAAAGAATTGTTCCGTCCTGAAACATCAAAAGACATTGTTTTAAGTAGATTTCAATTGCACGGGTTTTTATGTGCCTGATTGAATGCTCTTAAGCGTCTGCTTGAAAGAAAAATTAATAGCTATATAGCCAGGAGCCGGGGCAGCCGAGCGCTGAGGGCTTTGGAGGGCAGGATTCACGTGCCCTGGTAGACGATGTCAAG
Organism: Eudromia elegans; assembly: GCA_003342815.1. NCBI lineage: Eukaryota > Metazoa > Chordata > Aves > Tinamiformes > Tinamidae > Eudromia > Eudromia elegans. Next base: position 2,053,522 of record PTEX01000002.1, on the reverse strand, counting down.
GAGCGTTTGTGCGGGGACGTTTCCCGAGTGCTGGGCACAGCAGTACCTGTCCGTAGCCTTCCGGCAAGTCCAGGGCTCCGCTCAGCCCTTGGGAAGCACTTGCTCCTCGCACGGTCCCCTCCTTTCCGGACGGTTGGGTCCAGGGGATGCAGCAGTGTGTTCCAGGAGCCCTTCTCACCGCACACGCTCCAGGTTGCTCCCGCAGCCATCCCGGTCCATACAGGCAGTCACGGTGCTCCCAAAGCCCCATCCCAAAGGGTCTCTTGGCAAAGAGCTGTATACACGTCAGATGCCCAGAGCACGGGCTGGGTGTCGGATGCTTCCAGCTGCAGCATCATTTTCTGCAGAATGCCCGAGTAATGGAAAAGGGGAGGTTTCTGTTTTGCTTTTAAGGTGTTTGCACTAAGGATGATGGATCGGCAGCCTCCTTGTTCTGCAAATGGAGCTGTGTCAAGCACGAATTCAATGGGGAGAGAGATTCAAAACTAGCGAGCAGGGCCTTGGGAAAGGGCTGATCCGCGAGCGTGACACGCCGAGTGATTTGTTGCAGCGGGTTTTAGCACTGCAGGCTAATTGTATGCGACTTGCTCCTTCTGAATCGAAACCAGTGTGGCTTCTAAGGCTTCACATCTGTCTGCTAGGCATAAACAGCGATTTCTTACACCCAGACACCACTTTTGTGAGCAGCAGGGCTGGGACAGGCTGTCGGCTGCGGTGGAGTTTCACCTGCCAGAATCAATGGAGTGATGGGACAGTTCCTACAAGAGGACAACCCACCTTATTCTGTTGTTTCACTTGGGTCCTCTGAGGAATCTGTGCTTGGCTTTTGCTGCCTCAGGATTTCCATGGAAGCAAGTTGTTGCCGCGAGGCGTTCCGGAGCAAACCAAGTACTGAGCTTTGGGAAACCACGGGCCTCTGGAGCATGGAGGCGGTAGGAGACTCACAGATGAGATGAACAGTCACAACAGGTTTGGGGAACCGCATGGAGACGGTCAGTGAGGGATACTCGTGAAGCAGCAAATCGCAGTGCTGGGGGTGAGGTAGTTTGGGCGCCCACGATGCTCTGCGTCGCCTGCGTCGGGCTTCTCCGCTGCGTTTCCTTCCCTGCATAAGACCGTGAGCCTGGATAAGGGAGCTCAGGGCCTTTAATTAGCTCACATGTAATAATCTAGATGTCATTAATGTCTTGCGCTGCCTTTGAGTAATGGCCTGGAATAAATGCATAGTAACAAGTATGCATGCTACCATCTTAAAAACAAAACTGGGAAAACTATTGTTGGGAGGGATTAAATTATTATTTCAAGGTAACTATAGCTTTCCACAGAGAAATAATAATTAAAATAACAACTGCCTGCTGGCTTGCAAAGCTGTTTGCACCACCCATTTCCATGAATTCGCATTCACGGTGGGGGATACAAGCCTTGGTCGGAAGGAAAAAAAAAATTTTTAAAAATAGTGCTTTCTAAAGATCCTTAGTAAATAACCAGCTTCAGGGTTCAGTGAGCAGCTTAGACAAGTTGCATGTCAGATGGTGCCAAGAGGTAATTGCAGCTTATGAATAAAAGTTTGGTCGCATTTTCAGAAAGATCTCATAGATTGCTGTGGAAAATGGGAGTTGGTTGCATGCCCTCCTCAGGCAGCAAAGGCCTTAGTTTCAGGTCTGAGGAACATTGCCTGTGTTTTTGGTTATATAAATTTATTTTTAATAGGCACCTTGGACTACGTTCTGATCTCGGTTATGCTGGCACAGATGAATAGCTACTAAGCTGACAGAGATCAAGATATGGTCCCGGTGCTTTTATTTGCTCTGCATTATTTAACTGCACATTTCCTTTCATTGGCCCTGCACTGACATTTAATGTTCTCTAAGCTCACGAGCCAGCCCCAACAATTCCCTTTTACAGTTTAAAGGGAAATGTTGTTTGGAAGGAGACTTTGTCCAGGAATGTTTGTGGCTACCAAATGGTTACATGGGCTGCTAAGTTTTCAGGTTGTTTTTCCAGCTGACTAAATTAGTTGGAAAGCAGCCAGAAAGACTCCGGACTCCAGTCTGGAGTTGAGCAACAATGGAAAGCCTCAGAGACCGTTATCAAAGCGTCCATTAACCCCCCGCTGATGTCCCCAAACAGGCAGTTTTTGAGAGTGAGGACACAAAAGCCGGGCCGCACAACCGCCCCTGCGTGCCCATTCACAGGTCTCAGCTCCGCACAGTCGCTAATTAAAATGGCACGCGGAGCGGCACCAACAGCCCCGCGTGTCCGCGCCGGCCCGTGCAGCCATGGGGAGCCCCGCGCCCGTCCCGCGGCACGTCCGTCCCATCCGCGTCGACGCGGAGCCCCCGCGCGAGGCTGCTCCCGCCCGGCACGCCGCGTCTCCTCGCGTTCCGGCAGGGCGTTCGGCAGCGCTTCCCCACCCAGGCAAAGCCGCTAACGTATGGCCTCCATAGGCGCCCGCCGGACGGATTTCATGGCGTCTCCTTCGATTAGGGTAATCTGCCCTCACTGCTAAATTCAAGAGCTAGAGCCGCGGAGCTCGGCCTTGGTGCCGTGCGCTGAGAGCACGGTCACGATCCCTGCAAGTACTGATCTGTAATAACAAAAATGGACCTTTTTTTTAGTACTGTCTAAAGACAGATAGGAAGCTAAAGCCATCATCTTTTAGCCATTTGGTCCTGCATATTTCAAAAAATCCTTTATGCAAAAGTCCTGCTGAACTTAATAGAATAACTATTGTCTTAGATTTCCGAACTGTTCCTTTAGAACTGATGGGAATTTATATCCCTGCTATTGATTTCTACCACCTAACCTGAAAAGAAGATGGGATGATTCAGACATTTTTATTAAATTCTTTTACATTTCTATAGAATCCCTCTGTTTTTGTCTGTTGTAGAATCTGTTGAAAGGATTAATGGATTATCACAGTAAAATTATAATGCGCTTTCAATATAAATGTCTTTTCCTTCCTTACTGAAGACGTAGAGCAAAGCACCAGAGCTTTGAATTATTTTCTTATTATTTTTACTTTTCCAGGCCCCATTGAATGGTCTCATCAATATATAGTACAATAAGGCAGTTTTGGCTGAGCAAAATGGGAAGATGTGGTGGAAGAGATGTCTCATATGAGGAGTGAGTTTTGTGTGCTGTCCATTTATTTTAGCAAACAAATAAAGGCATGATCTCCAGACAACCCCCCACAGCAGCTCCCTAGGAAGATTGCACTTGTCTGGATAACATAGTGCGTTCTTTAAATCTATCCTCTGAATCAGCCTCAATTTATCTCTCTTAGCATAAGAGGGAATGCAGATGGAGTGGCTGTGTCTCTCCTGCTAGTTTATCAGGACTCGGGGGCTGCACATAAGTAAGGAAGTGACTGGAATAGGCGAGGAGCCGGATGCTGGATTGGCTTCATCTGTGTCAGATAATATGTGGAGTTGTTGATAGCAGAAGTGAATTAAAGCCACAAACCTTGGGGATTTACCTCGAGACACAGCACTGGAAGTGCTTTGCATAGTGTTGGAAGAAGAAATGGATTTTTGTGTTCACTTGCTGAGACTTACGTGGAGATGAAGGTTATATTTTTCGTTGCAGTTCCCATCCTGGCCATTTCTCCCAAACTCCATCCTCAAGGCAACTTGAGGCTTCCACCCGGTGGAGCAGGGAGATCCGTGACACTGCTGAGCTCATTCAGGATTATCTGTTTTTGCTGATTTTCTTTTGCTCAGTGTACTAACTTCAGACTCCTTTAGTAAAGAAACATCCCGGGGATCTTTGTGCATCCCCAGGTCTTGATAAGCTTCTAAGCTGGGTGCTTGTTGTGGATTTTTTCTTTCCTTTTTTTTTTTAATATTGAAATTGTTCAGTCTTTATAATAGCACTTATATTACAAAGGAAATTTTAACAATTATTATCTTTCTGACTATTTTCCACTCAGGCAGCAGCTTTGATTTTTAATTATTACTCTTTTTTTTCCTAATTTTTAAATTAATTCACTAGCTTTCAGTACTTAGAATAAAACCCAAAATGAAGTAGTAACAGCCCTCTATAAGTTGAATTATGTGTCGCCTGTGATGTACTCATTTACTAACATTACAAAGTAAGAGCTTAAGATTTACAAGTTGCAGAAAGCTAAGACCCTTCCCTTTTGGGGTCTCATCCCTATTTTTTACTGAATAGGGAAGGTCAGGGTGCTCCTCTTTCCTGCTTTTCCCCGTGGCAGGGTGTGCAGAGTGCTTTTTATTTTCTTCTTTGATTGGATCTGTTTATGATTTTTAATTTCTTGGACAAATCTGCAAGTTGCTGATGAGGGAAAGCGGGCTCAGTTCAATTCCAATGAGAGGAGGTATGAGAAGGGCTCCAAGATGGAAAGCCCAGGAGAATTTGTTGCCTAGGAATCTAATTATCTCTATGAATTTTATTTTCAGAAGCCCGAAGTAGCTTTTTTTTCCCCTCAAGCAGAGGGGCTGCAGTGGGGTTGTGCAGCAGGGTGTATCCTAGAGGCCCTGAGGAACTTGCCTCGCCGTGTGTCAGGGCCGTGCCCTTCACAAAGTGCCATTGATGTGAGCACGGAAAGCTCAGCCTTGGTTCAGGCCCAGAGAGGGGTTCGTATCAGGTGGCATCCGCCTAACCTTGCTCCGGAGGCGCTTCACTGACGTTCCAGCCGAATGCTCTCAATATCCGCTGTAATTAAAATTTACAGCTTGTTCATCTGAAATGTAAATACGGAAATTCGAACCTCCTGCACCACCCGTTTGTGTGTGATGAAGCTTAAAGTAAGTAAAAGTGAAGCGCCTTAACTTCGGGGCCTTGCAAATAATCTGCTGCTCTCAAGTGTTAAAAGAGGAATGGTGGATTTTATTGCCAGGTGAGCCCAGTGTTCTGATTCTTTCAGCTGGCTTGGGCTCAAGAGGGCATGTGTGAAACCTACCTTGCTGTTACTGTTGGAGTTTGTCGCTTGTGTCTGTCCCACTTGAAGGAAAATGATTATCATTTCATTATCTTTTATTCTTCCAAGATTCTTGGCGCTTCTGGTGTTGGTGGATTGATCTGAAGAACCTAAACGACCAAACGCTAACTCTCTGCTGTTATTGTAGCACTTCAAAAGCCAAGATGAGACAACATGAGCAAAGCTATTTATTAAAAGAAAAGAAAAGCTACTTTAGCAAAATGAGTCATCACATATTTATTTATTTATCCAAAGCATGAGTGAACAGAGCAGGGGCTTTTATTTGTCTGGATCTCAGAGCAGCCTTTAAGCAGTTCCTTCTGGAAAATCTAATATTCTTAATGGTGAGAATAAGTGACATTAGACATATGTGTGTCATCTAGGCTTCTTTATTTCCAGTAAATAAAAGCAACCATGTGTGAACCAAAGAGAAGAGCATTATGAGATATGTTGCCTTGGGTGCCAATTCCACATCTGACCCTTAGTGAATTAAGCTTCTCCCTGCAACTGAACTAACACACGCTCAGATGACTTGGTGGTAAGGGTAAGCAAGGAGCAAGAGGGAGCCTTTCTGTTGATAGGCAGTGGCACGAGGCATCGAGTCAGCGCCATCCTTTGCAATAGGAGATGAAAGATTGTCCCACTGGGATATTTATATAGCAGGATCATTATTTTCAGTGTTGTTCTGCTGGTTGCTGATAGGTCATTTTAAGTACTTGAAAAGCTGCACACAGATGTTTGCAGGGCATAGAAACTGTAAGTTATTTCATTGGTCCTGCAGAATTTAAGGGCGACTCTATCCCACCTTGTCTGTTGGCTTGTGAAGTGTGTGCAGACACAGGAGGAGTGTGTTGTTCTCCAGCTGTGGGCAGAAAACTAGGAAAACACAGAGCAGGAGCAGCCAGACTAGGGGAAGGGCACAGGGAATGGCACTTGGAGATCCTTTGAGGATGTCTGGTGCATCTTTGAGGACAGTTTTGACTTCCCTGTGGAAGGAGCTGGGAAGGCAGTAGAGGATTTTGTTTGGAAAATGTGTCCCCAGGTGTTCGTCTCAAGCCAAGGTAAAGGACAGGGTGTTTCTGAGGAGGACTTGGCTCTCCTTGCTAGTTCTGGCTTCCCCAGGGCAACAGCAGGCCCTGGAGAGGGCAATGCCCCTTTGCCAGGACCACGTCCTTGCTGCCTGCCCAGCAAGACCTAGCAGGGAGCAGTGCTGGCTTCCTTAGCTACCACGTTTAGTGCTGTTTATACTGGGTGAGCTCCTCCCCTCAGCTGGAGGGAAGAGGAGCTGCCCTGGGACCTGCTCTGGGACCGGTGGCTTGAAACCTGCCCAGGTTAGAGAGCTGCTGACTAATTTCCAATCTGAACAAATTGCTTATAGCCGTACAATTTCTTGGGGCAATTTACAGCACTAAGTATGTTCTCCCTGTTGTGTTAATCATTCTAGTTTAAACATTTAGAAATGTTTCAGTGCTGTTTTTTTTAAGTGGTTGTAATGTTCAGACAGATTTTTATAAATTGCCTTCCAACTGAAAGCCTTGTTTTCCTGTTTGTTTTAAGCTGGCATTCATACATAAAGGAAATATACACACAGGATCCTGCCATGTTTCTGTTGGCAACTACTAAGTTATCCTTGTCAGAACATGCCAACAGGATTTCTTAGCAAGCTAGCAGCAAGAAAACAAGCAGTCCTCAGACTAAACAGACTCCATGCTTGAGCTGCAACACAGATCTCGTGTTAAATACTGTGTGGCTTCTACATTCTCCTGGTTTCAGGCAGTCTTTGGGACCGCAGGTTGCAGATTCGGATCTCTGGAGTAGCCCCAGACCTGTATTGCATGAGGTGACATCAGCGTTTGGAGGGCCGGTAATAACATCCTGGCGTGAAGAGCTCGTCCCCAGAAGCCGGGGGTGAGGACGAGCTGTCTCCCGGCCGTGCAGAGTCCTTGTCACCACCGTCCCATCAGAAGCGCTGAGTTCCCCACCACAGAGAGCTGCTGTAATGAGTCAGTTCCCGTGTGCTAACGTCGTCCCTGCTGCCGCTGGCACAGGACCAGACTTAGAGCCAGCGAGACAGGGATCTTCAGCAGCTGCTGCAGTCCTGCAAGAGCTGGCGCTGGGGTAGGATGGTGAAAACGCAGCGCGCTCCCAATCCTGAGCTGCGCTCACTTGTTGCAGCTACAGCCTGCGTCCTTCTGAGAGCTTTTGGGCTGAGGCAAGTCAGAGCCAGCGCCTGTGGTCTGGCAAGGTTTGCAGTGCAGGTTCTCTTCTGGGAGAGGCAAGAAATGAAATCTCTGAAACAGAGGAAATGTTTAAATCACAATAATGCAGCGCTAACAGTCTCCAAGTCTCATTTTCTAGCCCTTTCCTTTACGACAGTATCAGCGTAAACAAACCCAAGCGAGCTGGTGCCCAGGCTTGGGAGCTCGTCGCTTGTTTGCCGTGGAGCTCGCCCGTGCGGGGACTGCGCTGTGGAGCCTGGCGAGGAGGGGAGCTCCTGCGGGCCTTTCATCTGGGAATGAAGATGTCAGGCCAGGCTGCCCCGCGGCCGAGCTGTTCTTTTGCCCGGGCAGCGTGTTTTCTAGTAACAAGAGAGGCAACTTTAGTTGCAGGAGTATTATGCCTGATTTAAGGGATTGAGAGGAAGAGGCCAAGCTCGGCTGTCTCGCTGCTCCGTGGTTCGGAGGCTGGGATTTTCGAGTGTGGGTGGATAACCTTGGGCAGTTTACTCCAGCGGTGCAGATTTAAAGCCTTTGCTTTCAATGCTTAGGCTTGAACGTGCTGGCCTGAACCCCGGCGTGTCTCGCTTTCGAGCGGGGAGGTTTTCCACGCCAGTCCTCATTCCTCAGGGAGGCAAAGGCAGACAGTGGGAAGACAGAGCACGCGGGAATGTCTTGGGAGGCTTCCAGTGGCTCAGTTAAGCAATCAGGCTCCTAGATCCTCATCCAAGTCCGAACGTGGCCAAACCATTCCTCGTACAGATGCTTGCTGCACTTGTATATAGGGAGAGTTACCTGGGGATTAATGAACCAAATGAAGTACGTAGCTGATTCTTCAGGTGTGCATCCAGTCTGGCAGGCTTCTGCTGGTCCCTGGGAGAAAAAAGGAGGAATCGTTTTGGCAGCAAAGAGTGGGAATGCCGAATTCTAGCTCAGTGCTTCCAATGTGCGCGGTCATCTCACTGGTGCAGAGGCTTTTTGTGTGCCTGGCCCTGTGCTGGGTACGTGGGTGTTACACACGTGTTTGGAGACTTGCTCCTGGTCTCCTACCGTTCTCTGTCAGTTCTTTTGGTGACAACTCCAATATATTCAATGTATTTTGAGAAGCCAATTGCTGGGAGTTCTCAGAGCCCACAAGTGTTCACAAAATCAGGGTTTGGGGGCTCTTCTGTCTGGAAGAGAGAGGGAAGCAGGTGAAAGGCCTGAGGGGATGGTGGGAAGCAGAACCAAACACCAACGTTTTAGGAAAGAGCAAATTGCTTCCTTTTAATCTGGGATTTTTAACAAAATAGGGTTGGTTCCTTATCCCTTCACTTGATTTGAAATCGATGTGACAGCCAGTAAAGGAAGGTGCTCCCTTATCGGAGTGAGAATGTGCTCCCTTATCAGTATGGTCCGGAGAATGTTGCTTTTAGAAATCATTAAAATCATATTTGATTTTCTATGTTGGATATCCTCATTCTGCTGTAAAGTTACTTGATAATATCATTTACAATATTTAATGTTAAAAAATGTTAAGGATATTCAAAGAGAAAACCTTAAATGTGCCACGTTTCCTTAAATGTGTTTTGTACCAGTTAATAGGAGATCTTTTATTTTCTTGTTTCAATTTTAAGAAGACTTTTCTTCAGGGGTTTTTTTTTGGGTTTTTTTTTGTTTTTTTGGTGACTCTAATAATTAGTAATGGAACAGGCTTTTAGTATCTACCCTGGAAAGTAAAAACTCTTAATCACAGTAACATCATTAGTGCTTTCAAGCATTTAATTTTGATGCTTGATAAAGTGCACGGCCATTGATAAGAACAAATAAGTGTCATTGTGTGCAAGTGAGGGGGAAAAAAGGAAAAGCAAGAAACCCCTAAGCTTCAAGTAATTAAATTTAAATATGTTATTTGAATTTAGCTGAGATAATGTGCAAACTGTGGGTATATTTTTCAATCAGTGAAAGACCCCTTGAGTAAACACGATCCATTTAAATTCAAATCGTGGGGAGTGGAAAGTAAACCCCGCTGTGGTTGAGAAGGCCTCCTCGCTGAAACGCGGGGCATTGTGTATCCCTCATACCCAAGCACTCACTGTTCACGTTTATAAAGGGCTGCTTTAGCTGATGGGTGCCGACATGCCGGAGACGTTTATTGCATCTATTTATTTCCTGTTTTTTCCTCACTCCTCCCCCCTGTAATGAACCAGTAATGAAAAACTTGACACTCTGCTTCTGCCCTCCTTCAAAGTGCCTCAAAACTGTTATAATTCAGCACTTATTAGCCTTGGGATATGGCTTTATGGCATTGGGGTGCAGTTTCTGCAGTGCATCTGTGCGCTTGCTCTCTCTGTAGGCCACCAGCTCAGAACTGCGGTAATAAAGCTACTAGTAGGTGTTTAATGGCAGGTTGTTGAGGAAGTAGATAAAAGAAAATTGCAGCATTCGCATCAGGGGGGAGTGGAGTTTTTAAGGGTGAGCAACTGCTGAGCTTTGATCTAAGGAAAGTTACACTTGGGGTAGCTGTTGTTAAAGGGAGCCCCTATTAAACACCAAAGTATCTCGTCATTCTTCACTATAACATGTACTGTTTTGGTAGAATTGGTGCTTGGTGCATACTGTGTGTGCACATGCAGGAGAAAACTTGCTATTTTAAGCAGTGATGAATTAGGAACAAGCTTAACTTAATATTCCCAAGTATCTGCAAGTAGAGAAGATGAAAGTGAATCAGGTGAAAGAAAAAGTAATCTGCTGCTCCCCTCCAAAACTTTCTGTATTAGCAGGGCAAACACCTCCAATTTGTATGTTATTCCTTTTGATCAGGCTGTCTCCTGCATGGTTTCCATAGGAGTGTGTGTGCCCGGCATGAACGATCAGCGCGCTCAGGGGTACGAGGTGGGAGCGTCGTCGCTCCCGCTCGCGATCAAAGCGCCTTTACGATCTGTTACACGGTTGTCTCCACAGCATCCTAAGAGGCGTTTTAAAGGCAGAAGGGAGAGGGATAAAGAATATAAATATCAGGCACGAGCTTGCGCAAAGGGCTGGCACAGCAGGGGATGGAGCCCCGTCACTGGTGGGGCTGGGGCTGCTCCAGGCAGCTCATGAGTTGCCTCTCATGACGAATCCTAGAAAACCAACCGAGCTGCCAGCCTGGTTTATGGAGCTGTTTGCAGAAAGAAGGAAAAACTGGTCAAAGAGGGTTTCTGAGCTCAGTCCCTCAACTGTAGTGGAGCTACCTGTGAACAGCCTATTGTGTAGACTGTTCCAGCTCCTTGCCACGGAGAGAGCAAAGCTCTCCTTGGCACCTTTGGCCACGCTGGTGCCTCCTGGCATGGACACCTGCACTCTCAGGCTTTCTCTGTGGCATATGGAGAAGCAGGATCACAACAAAAACAAACAGCAAAACCCAGCAACTCATCTGTGCAGCACAGGATAACAGATTGAAAGTTAATTAGGATGGAGTTGCCTAGTGGCTAGCATTCAACAGATAGGCAGGAAGGGAATATTAGGGCCGTTCTTGCAGCTCTACCTGAGAGCTGTAGCAAAGGAACTGATGTACGAACCCTCTTTCCTATCTTGGAGCCCACAGGGGGGTTGGCTGCTCCCATTTGGAGGTGAAATCCCTAAGATGCACTGTCCGTTTTTGAGAGATACAAGAAAGCATTTGCTAAACTGCTGAAAACCGAGCATCTTCCATAAGAAAAGATGGTTAATGCATTTTCTTCTGCTGTGAATAGCCATTTTACAACAGAGCAAAAGTGCGTTTCCACATAGCACTTTACCAGCCTTCTAATACAGGGCTCACTAAAATCCAATATAAATGCCTGCAGAAATGGAATGGAAAGCCAGGCAAGTTAGAGGATGAGGGGAAGGAGGTGAGCTTTCTGCCTGAAATTGTTACAGTCAGACTGGAGTAAAGGACAGATTCGTGGTGAAGCTCGTGGCATATCAGCCCACCGTGAGGCCCCAGTTCACCAAGCAGGCTGCTCCCAGGCTGCGTTATTGGTGTTTCACACTATTATTATTCTATAGTGTGTGCTGCAGAGGGACAGATCCGATACCCGGTTTGTGAGCCCAAAGAGGAAAGCTGATGTTGTTTGCTGGGGAGCTGTGGGGTTAGCGAGCAGGTTCTCGGTCCTGCCACAGATCTGAACCCACGGAGCACCCCTGGATCCTCTGCCACCCAGTGTCTGCCTTTGCACGCGGGAGGTGGAGGGGAAGGAGCACGGTTCGGGAGCCCGTTCTGATGCAGACACGGGGCTGTCGTGCAGCTCCCGGGGCTCCCGGCAGCGGGGAGACCCTCGCGGCCTCTCCCACCGGTTTTCACTTCCCTCACCACGGTCCGACACGGTCAAGCAGGTTTGAGGGTTTTGACGTTCAATTTTCCTTTCGTTTACCGTGACTGTTTTATTTATTTGTCTGTCTTGGTGGTTTTTCAAGGATACATCTTTCAAGGGAAGGTTCGTTCTTTTTTTCTCTCCCTTTTTAACGTTTTCATGGATCGTCATCCTAAAGTTGAAAGTAAAAGGGCCAAAAAAAAAAAAAAGGTAAACAAAATAAAGGAAAAAGGAAGAAAAGAGCAATCTGTCTACAGCTTCAGGGGGACAAAAGGGGAAATATATTCAATTTAGGAAGACCTCTAATCTCTAGGTATACAGGACAGCTTTGTTAGATAAGATTAAAAATTTCGTGAATGTCCCTTTTTATCCCTGGAGACCCCACCATTTATACCAGCCATTGTTGGCATCAAAAGAGCTTGATGGCAGCTGGCTAGAGACGTGACCACACAGCAGCACAACAGCACGAGAGGCTCCATAAATCTTGCAAAAGCCCCTTCCCCGCGACGCCACCGCTATCGCAGTGGAGGGCGAAGGCTGCGTCCCCACCAGGCCAGCCCCAGCTTCAGTGATCAGAGCCCCTCCTGAACATGTCGGGTGTCTTCCATCAGCTCCTCAGATACATTAAAGGTCTTTGCAGTTTAGCTTTTTGTTAGGTAGAGTTTTGCCAAAAATCATTGAGCTCTTCCCCTTGACAGCATCACCCTGCTTGGTCTGTGGGACGTGTTTATCTTGCACCACATGGGACAGGGCCAGGTTATGCCAGCCTGGTACCAGACGGGCCAGGCTCTGCTACGTTCTTGCTGGGAACCGCGTGGTGCTCGCGCAGCTGCAGCCTGACCCATGGTGCTTCCTCCTCCTCCTCCTCTTGCACCACTCGTGCACCGAGGCACTGAGCCGGGCAGGTTGGGAGGCACCCGCTGCTCTGACTTGGGAAGTAAAAGCTTTCTGGCTTCCATGGAGCCTTCAGGTTTGTGTGTAGTGAGCTTTATCCTGTCCTTAATTTTGTCAGCTTCAGAAAAAACAGGATTTCCATAGTTCTTGTGAAGCAAACGGTGAAGTGACCCTTGTTAATTTTAGGGTATGAAGGAGGAGAATCAGTTCGGACCAAAACCTAATACATATGATTCTTTATGCATTATGGCCAACAAATGTAAAAATAAAGCAGATTTTTGTTTGTATTTAGCCTATTAATAAATAATCGTTTATATATTTTTTTTCTTTTTCTGCAGCTCCATCCCCAATTGCTTTGATCCAGGCTAAAGAGATAACAAGACACAGCGTTGCCTTGGCCTGGCTGGAGCCAGACAGGCCAAATGGAGTTATCCTGGAATACGAAGTCAAATACTATGAAAAGGTACTGTTGTTCACAAGGGACAAGCAAGGAGCTTTGCTTTGGATTAGGGAGGTTTTGGGGATTTTTGTTTTTAATTTCATTTAGTTGTGATTTATTTCCAGATAGAATCCCATTATTTGAAACTGAATAGGTTTAGTTTAATAATCTCCAATTAAGGAGTCCATGCACTTTGAATGATTGCTTGAAATAATAAGACATATAGGCTGTCCCAGCTGTATGATATGAGTTTGTTTGGTTATTTTTTCTGACCTAGGAACCAAGCCTTTGTAGCAAGCATATTTGTAATGAGAATCAATAAAGTTGGTCAGAAGTGAGGCATTAGCTTTACATCATAGACAGGAGGATAATAATGAGGTATATAACACACTAATAATAATAAGATCTGTTTGCCAATAACTTCTGCTTAGAGTGATGGTGTGGGCTGGATGGCTTTTAATAAAGAATAAGGAAAGAAAATTACATTCTTCATACTCCTCAAGTTAGGAGGAGATGTTATTCCTACAAATAACTTCTCTCCTCAAGTATGGAACCATGAAAAGAGCTATTTTCTTTGAAGGTTGTCTGCCTAGATGAACAATTACCTGCTTTTGCTCTTGCGCTGTCACACACATGCTCACACTCCTTAATTTTTTTAAGACGATAATCACTTTGTTGCTTCCCTCACACATAGAGTAAAAGGCAGATGATTTTCAGTGAAGCCAAATTATAATATTTTCCAGCCAAAAATAAGAGTAGTCTTTAAGGTGGGACTTTCTTTTAAGATGGGACTTTCTGAAAGATGCTTTTCAAGTTTATTTTTTGTTTGTTTGTTTGTTTATTTTATTTCTTTTGCTGTATGGCTCCTCACTAATGGAAGGGAAAAAGCACCAGCATGTCTGCATAAAATGTCATTTGTTCATCTACAAAATGATATTTGAAGACTTGGCTCTTTTCCAGCTGAGTTTGTTGTGGGATCTCTTAAATAATCAGTGCTCACGTGCTCACCATAGCTAGAGTTTCCTGGCCCTTTCTGGCTCGTTCAGGGATCCCTTGGAGAACCCAGTGCTCGGGGTGTTGAGCAAGACCAGCAGCAGCGGGGCCACTGGGGTGTATTGTGAGAACTCCATTGCCCTTAGTCATCGTCCCTCACCGTAAGGTTTTGGCAAGGGGTGGGATCCCACCGTTCACTGCCTGCCAGGGCATTTGTCTTGCTCACTGCCTTGTTCTTCTGTCGTTAGGACCAAAACGAGCGCAGCTATCGCATTGTGAAGACGGCCTCCAGGAACACGGACATCAAAGGCCTGAACCCCCTGACGTCGTACGTGTTTCACGTGCGGGCCAGGACGGCGGCGGGATACGGAGACTTCAGCGGGCCCTTTGAGTTCACGACGAACACAGGTAGAAACATGCCCCTTGATCTTGGCTTTTCCTTGAGAGAACAGCGTGCACGTGACAGAGCTGGGTGCTGGGAGTTTCCCTTTGGATTCTTGGATTATGAGGCAACTGTGCTGGGAAAAAATTCCTCCGGAGCTGCATAACTCATGGTGTGACTGTTAACTGCCACTTCTAATGTGGCATCTCTCATCCAAAGGTTGTTAGTGATGTGATGAATCTGGGCTGACACATCTATTTGGTAGCATAGATTCTAGAATAATAAAATGAAAATACCTCAACATAGTAGAAGATGATGTACGTGCTCTAAATACATGGAAGCCATTGATTCTTGAGAGATTTAGGTGCCTATTATTGTTTAATGTAAATGTGAGATGTTTGCATGTGTTTTTGGGTTACCTCACTTGCAGGGGAATACAACTTTGTCATTCCCCTTTGTAAGCTATTGATGTAGTTCACTGAAGACATGATATATTCACACTTGCCCTTAGATTGTCATATAAAGAGAGGATGTTTGGATGATACTCTCCATAGAGCTTTTCTCTTTGTTCAAGGCCACAAGCAGATTTACCACAAAACACGTTTGTTTTTTAGTGGCAGGGAGGTGATGTGACCAAGCCTATTTAATTCTGGCCATACAGGTCTGTTCCAGTTGCACCAGTCTGTGCCAACATCACTTAGGATATTAACACCTGAAAACAATCAATCCAGCAGGAAGGGGGAAGACATTTTAAAACAACTCATTCTCTTTGTGTCATCTGGGGAGCGATCATCTGGCCCCACTGAAAAAAAGTAAAGAAAGAAGAGTGGAAAGCAATTAGAAGGGGAAAAATATCCATTTTACCCTCTGAGCAGCACTGAAGGGGAGAAGGAGAGGCAGTCCTTGTTGCCAGTGAACTGAGGTTCCCCAAATCATTGTCAAACATCATGTCTTCAGCTAATTAGGGCCCTCGTGGAAAATTGTGTCAAATGTCTATATAATGGGGGCCTGAAAGTGGGTTTGAGTACTCTTCTAAACTGCCTCCACAAGCCAGAATGCCTCATTGAGTGCTGCCTAGGTTGATTTTTTGAGGGTGTCTGACGCTAATGCTCCCTTTTCTGTTTCCAGTTCCTTCCCCCATCATTGGCGATGGTACCAATCCCACAGTGCTGCTAGTTTCAGTGGCTGGCAGTGTTGTTCTTGTGGTCATTCTCATTGCAGCCTTTGTCATCAGCAGGAGGTAAGAACTTAAGCTTCTCTCTCCCCCCTCTCTTTCATGAGGGAGCTTTTTGTCTCCTCCAAACAAAGCTAAATTCTTTGATTAGCATCATAAACAGTGCATTTGCATTACAAGCCTTCTCCCATGTAGCTTTGATCTTTTTAACATTAGTACCACAGCAGCATGTGATGTAATGGCAATAGTTCCAGCTCTATTTGCCCTTCAAATGCAAAGCTGCTTCCAATAACTGGCACCGAGAAGCAAGCCAACCAGAGATTTGTGGATAGTGTAATTTGAAGTTAAGTTTAATGGGTATGAGTACAGTAGATCTTCTTGGACTAACTTGTTATGTATGGGGAATAAACAACTATACTGCTGTGAAGTAGGTGATTGGGTGGCTCTGCTCCTGGTTTTGTCTTGGTCATGAGCTGTCTGTATGAGTCTGCATTAGTCTTGGGTTAGTCCTTCCACTGAGAGAGGAAATGACTGTAAAACAGAAGCCTCAGTCATTGAGCATCATATGTAGCAACACAGCAGACTGAATCAATAGGTTATTTGGTTTGGGCAGAACCACAATCTACCAACGACTTGTTCATTCCCCCAAATATAACCCAGGTGTTAGGAAAAATACCATGAATGAGGAGGATAGTGTAGCAGAAATAGAGTGTGGTGCTTCTGACTTCATCTTTTAGCGTTTCTTCTTGTCAAAAAGATCAGCAGGACTTTGACTGCATATATTTCTGAGAGAAAACTGGGCATATCACTGCTTCATCTCAAGTCTGGGATCTGAGGGATGCAAGTTTTCAAGACTGATCAGTCTCTGATCAGTTCAATGGGGACAACTGTAAACGTGCACAGCTTCCTCTTGCTCACTAAACATCTTAAGGAGCAGTTAAGTCACCATGATTATAATATGTAGTAAGTGCTCTTGTGTCGTTGTGGATTTCTGTGGGTGTTCAACTGAAAACCTCCATGACGGCAACAACAAAGATGAACAGAACATATGGAAATGTAATGCAGAGAGAAAGGTTTATTAAAAGCCATTGCAATGGAAAATAGCATCACCAAGCTTGATGACTTAATCTCTTCTCTGCTTTTATTGATCACTTTATTATTTAAGGCAGGATTGATGGCTGGATACATTGGATTTCTAATTACGAGTTGCCACCTTGGAGAATTGAGCCTGTCGAGTTTTCTCAGATGATTCCTTCCCCTTCTCCCCCTATAAAAAAAATGTCACTTCCCAAGGCTGATAAACACTGCTTGGTGATTGGCCCTCAATGGATCACTTTTTAGAAAATGAAATGTCAACCCCTTGCCCTCGTATTGATTCTCTTTAGTATCAGCCATAAAGCTGTCAAAGGAGAGGCTGCCTGGAGCCAGGTAGCTGGCAGCCTCGCTCGTGTGTGCTCAGCCCGGCCTCACGTACCGTGGGTATCTCTGCCCACCAGTGGTCAGCTGGACTGAAGAAGCAGAGGGCAGGTGGGGGGCATGGGCAAAAGGCTGCTCCAGGCACTGCAGGTGGAAGTATTTGAGTGGGAACAGAGGTGCCCCATAGCTCTGTGCTGGTGGGTCGCCAGAGGCTGTGGGAGAGGAGAGACAGAGCAAAATGAGCGAAGCACCGAGACAGGGCAGCTCTTCTGTGCACAGTGCTGCGGGGTGCCTTGTTGATCCACGGCCTTCCTCAGGACACAGCTCACCAGGAGCTGGAAGTCGCTCTCAGTAAACAGAGTCTGATACCCACTGATGATTTTAACCACTTTTCCAATGTCACTCAGAGGTGTGGACTACGGGGATACTTAGTGATGTCCCTATACTGGTGACATTTAATAGCAAAATAATTATACGTTGTTCCAAAATTATTTTCCACAGAGAAAATGCTTTCCTGTCCATACAGTCCCATGAGGAAATTTTGTAGTATAGCCATGACCTAAAAGTCGTATTTGTACAGTCAAAACTGCTCTAACCTGCATGTGTGGCCTCTTGCCATCCATGAGCAAAATGTTGGCAGGGGACATAGACTGTAGGTGACCACTTTTGGACGCTGGGTTATTATTACTAATTAACATTTTGTGTTTTTAAGTCATTACACAGATCCCCAAATCCATCTTCACAACAGAATTTGTGAGAGGATTTTGCCTTCAGGCAGCTGGAGCTGTTTTAATTTTCTATTTGGATGCTCCTGGTGCTGCTGCCCGTGCGGGAGGGACCTTCCCTGCCCTCCCCTCCATGGCCCACCTGGAGATCTCCCTCTGACCCCCTCTGCTCCCAAGGCTTCTGTGTTGCTGCCTTAATAGCATCTATTGAACCACCACGGCTCCAATCCCGGCCCCAATCCCGTCATTATGGAGGGAGCGGGTGACAAAGGCCGCCCCTGTCACTCACCGCGGCCCCTGTCCTGCCCTGGGCGGTGGCAGCACCCCCTTCCAGGGTATCCCCTGGGGACAGAGGCACCGGCAGCGTCGGGAGCCGGGCAGCAAAGGTCAGCAGGTGACACAGGGGGACCGGGAAGGAGGTAGTTAGCTTGGAAGGTATTATCTAAAGATAATTAGCTGCAATTACATTGTTTGAACAGTCGACCCTTTGTTTCCTTTTGCTTTTTGCCCATCCTTGGGTTTTAGTGGGGGCAAGGTTGGTTTTTTTATCTCTTAATGCAATGATTTAAGTTAAGAAAGATAAAAAGCGTTTTTAAAAAAGTTTAAAAATGCCTTTGTGCAAAGAACACTTGTGTTTCATATCTGCCATCTCTATCAGAATATCAATAAAATGAACGTGAAGAGGTCCTGCTTAAAATGCAGAATAAATGCAGAATATTTTCATGTTTTGTGTAGTATCCAAAGCAGTCTCTGCAATCCCCTTGCCTGAGCTGGTCCCATGTGGCAGGGGGTGAAATTCTGTGCTGACTCTTCCTGTCCAGCTCAGTAACTCGGAGCACAACATTGTCCATCTATTTAACTCCGCTCTGTTTTACCAGTGCTCTAAGTCCTCGGGCAAATAAATGTTTTAAACTGGCATTTGGATCCAGCACGGTTTTCCATAAAGCAGTTCTTGTGATTTGAAGTCATTTGTGCTTAATTATTGACTTTCATCCAAAAAAAGAAGCTCCCAACCAATTATGGGTTATTCCTGCTTTCTGTGGCTGAGCACAAGTCCAGCTGATACTGTGGGGAGCTGTGAGGCTTCAAAGACAGGGTAATCTCGGCATGTGTAGCAGGGTTGTTTTTCTTTTGTTTTCTAAATAATTTCCAGTTTGGCCTTGAGACGATGGGACATTTGTTCCTGACTTCCACAGGAGGAAGCGAGCTGAGCAGTGGGCAGCAGTGAGGCCCTGTCTTTGGCAATGTCTGTTCCTAGGTCTGGCTCTCAATTTTCAAGTCAAACCTTTATGTCTAGGAACCATTAAACACCAGGAGCTTGTGATCACACTACACCGTTGGCAGAGCTGACTTCTCAATATCCTCCCTATCAGAGGAACCACTTGTGTTATTAACTTGTCTTAATGCCACTCGCCCTCTGAGGTTTAAAGCTGAACTAATTAAATATATAATTGGATGTGTAGTTGTGTGTGTAGGTGTAGAAATAATAATCTATAGAATTAACATACTATGCTCTTCATTACTGTGTTCCCCCCAGAGGTTTAGCAGAGGGATTTTGCTATCAGGAGTTCTTGTTGTCCCCCTCAATTATCTGTCAATTAAAAAGAAATCTACATTTTTGATGGCCAGGATTTCGTTGCTTCAGTTATGATTTCTGTGTTTATAGACATCCTAAATTTGCTGTTAAATAAGGGTTAGGTATTGGCATTTGCCTAACTGTGTTTGAAAATCACTCTACCAAAACACCTCTGTTGGGGCATTTGAATCCATATATGAGGCTAAAGAAGCAGCTTGGCCCCCCCATTTCTTTTTGCCTGAATTGCAAAGGGGCGTTTGAAGAAAAAGTAGCTGAAACGCAAGCTTTTCCTTTCTTTGTTTAAACCCGAGTGCAAATATGGATGTGTGTGTTGCCCTGCTGCTCCGTTGCTGCCCGTAGCCCTGGGAGCAGCTTGCGGAGCGGAGGCTCCTGCCCCGCTGGTCAGCGCGGGTCCCCTGCAGCTCGTGCTGCAGAGCACAGGCCGTGGCAGGCGCCAGCAGCTCGGGTCTCAGCAGGTCCCCAAGGAAGGTGCTGGTTTTGAACGCGATGCTCTTTCCTGTTCTGGCAGACGCAGCAAGTACAGCAAGGCTAAGCAAGAGGCCGACGAGGAGAAGCACTTAAACCAAGGTAAAAGGCAGCGGGGCTGGGCGGTTCTGGCTCGGCTCACAACACATGTCCCATGTTCTGATGCTTAGGAAGGAAGGAATGACCTTCCTCTTGAGATGGATGTATTTGTTTTCATTGTTGCAACCATCCATGCACAGAAAGTATGCGTTTTCTTAACAGGGGTAGTACAAGTGCCTGTATAAAGTGTATTTGGGAGGAAGGACGGGAAGAATGTTCAGCTATTTCTCTCCTTTATTCCTTTCCACTGGCAGACTCCCCCTCTTGGCTAGGGATATGTAGGCATGATTTTAACCACGATACCCTGCTAAGGAATATTTCCATCTTTCTGGCTGGGCTAGAGGCAGTGCTGCAGAAAAGGAAGTGTAAACTTCACTGCCTCTTTTTCAGGACTGAATCCTGCTCTTACTTCCATCTCAGTCACCCAGGTGCCAAATTTAGGATTTGGGTGGTGATTGGTGAAGCCCATTTATTGGCAAAGCCTGTTTTGTTGTTGTTGTTGTTTGTTTTTCTTTATTTGTTTGTTTTCTGTCAATATTGGGAAATATTCAATGTTTACATTAATAAGTTCCATTGGGGAAAAATACCTTAAGTCCTTCCTTCTCTCATCAGTCATTCCTGGCGTGCAGTACTCTTTTATTGTACACTCTCTTTGGTGTTGTGTATCATTAAGGCTTCAGTCTCATATGTTCTGTGTTCAGCAGCATGTAGATCAGTGACTCCAAATACAACATTTCTGCCTTGCAGGTGTTAGAACATATGTGGATCCTTTTACATATGAGGATCCAAACCAAGCTGTGAGGGAATTTGCCAAGGAAATCGATGCCTCCTGCATAAAGATTGAAAAAGTTATTGGTGTGGGTAAGTGCCAAAACTTTTGTGGTTTTTTGCAGTAAATAGAGTTTTAAATGGGTTTTCTGGAGAGCTGGTGTTCAGTTGTCTTTGTATGATGGTTCCTCAAAATGAACTGACAGTTACAGTCTGACAACACCAAGTGTGTGCGTCAGATTCGTGACCGATGGATTCTCGTGCCTTTTTCCTGAAGGGGAATTTGGTGAAGTTTGCAGTGGGCGTCTCAAAGTCCCGGGCAAAAGAGAGATCTGTGTTGCCATCAAGACTCTAAAAGCTGGTTACACCGACAAGCAAAGAAGAGACTTTCTGAGTGAGGCCAGCATCATGGGGCAATTTGACCACCCCAATATCATCCACTTGGAAGGAGTCGTCACTAAATGTAAGTAGGTCATTTTCATGACAAGGCCAATTTGGAAGTCACTGAGAAATTAAATCTGTGCAGGTTTTTTTTTTGTTTTTTTCCCTTCTTACCGTCTCTCCTGTGAAATGACAGATGGAACAGATCCACTGATAGCTAATAGGAGGAAATCAGTGCAGGACAAGTCATTAATCTTGTTGTCAGCTATAAATGGGTTTATGGTTTCAACTGATACCCTATCTGCAGGCAGCTTGTACAGGATTTTGTAGGAGGAATTAAATACTGCAGGGGTCGGGGCTTCTCTTTCCTGCTTGCTCTGCCAAGCCGGCATCTTTCACATCTTTGTGAAACTGAGCTGATTGTTACAGGGGGAGCGAAAGCAGATGGGAAGCCAAGAATTTAGAATGATTGCAGGAAAAATATCAAAACAAAACTGCAGTGTTGTCTGTTTGAGGTGGAAAGCAGAGATGTAAAGAGGGCTTTGAACTGAAGTTTGTTTTAGTGAGAAACGTGCTTATTTGTTGACTTTGATTTTCAGGTGTGATAACTTCTCTCTGTTTTTGCAGAGATTGCCTGGCTGGTCTTTCTGTTCGGCCGGTTATTTCTTGGTGTTGTCAAAGGGTGTTTGTGTCCAGGAAGGGTGTGTGAGGAGGAGCGCGCCGGGAAGGGGCAGCTCCCCATGACACGCGCTCAGCTGCTGATCCAGAAGGACCCTCGGGTTTAGGGGCTCCTTCTGAGGGCAGCAAAGACCCCAGCGAGGGCGCCGTGAGTGGCCATCAGAGACTGGGGCTTGTGGAGCTTCCTCCTGCTTCTGGGAGAGGAAGCAGGCCAAGCAGGAGCTTGGGATGCATGCAGGACGAGGGATAAAATTCAGCAGGGATGGTGACGTTCTGAAGGACACCTAGAACATAAAATATCTCCAGCAGAGACGCTTTTATTTAAAATAAAAAGGAGAGTCTCTGCTAGGGTCGCTTGCGTTTGCCATAGATGGCGGTTCTGGTAGCCCTTGAGCAGTATTTCTGCTGCAAGCAGCCAGCTTGGCTGCCTCAGCGCTGGGGTGTTTGGTAGGCAGGGCTACTTAAGAAGACATTCATCTCAATTTCTCCATAAGGTTCTAAATGCTGTGATAAATGAGCGCATTTAATAAACTGAAAATTAAAATGTGAGATAAATAGTGGGGTGGGTGGGGGCTGAGGGGAGCGAGGCAGCAGAAAACCATGAATACATTATTGGCTGCTAGTCAAGTGCTTTAATAATGGACTCACTGATGGTAACTTCTCCTCTCCTTCCCCCTCCCCAGCTCAAGAAGTGCCTGAGTAATGAAATTATGTGTTAATGCACTGAAAGAGTCTCCCTTTCTTCCTTTCTGCGTTGACATAGTGTCTTTTGATGGAGGAAGGTTAATTAAAACTCATTTAGGTGTATTTGTTCAGTGGAAGGGTTCTGGTCACAGTTGCAAGGATAAATGAGATGGTGAAATATGCAGATTTGGATGGAGTTCTTCCTGTTCCTATCGAAGAGTGTTTACAAGGGTGAACTAGGGAGAGGAGGGTGTTTGATGGCACCCCTTCCCTTAGGGATGCAAACACCCAGGCAGGGTCACTAAACCCACACGCCACAGGCTGCTCGGGCAACGCCAGCTCGTGCTGCCCTGTTCACACGGGTCAGGGAGGGCCCGGCCGCTGCTCCGGCGTTTCGCAGGTGGGCAGGTTTGCACACAGCCTAAACAACAGGAGCTTTGCTGTCCGCTGGGAAGGGCGGGACAGCTGGGAATGGGAAAAAAAACAGGAATGCTCGTTTGGGACGGACCAGGAGAAACGAGTGACAAGGAGGGGGAAAAGTGATGTATTTTATATGTATATATATATATGTTCGCCTAAGTGATCAGCCTAAGCCTGATTTCACACCACATGAAATTGTCAGTATTGCTGGTTCTTCTAGCATATTGCTTTTTAATAAAAAAAAAAAAAGGGTTACTACAGAACAGAACTCTAACAAGAGAAGGAGCTTAGTACAAAGTGTACGGATGTAGAAATGGTTAGGGGAGCTTCTCCATGCTGCAGCACTCCACAGCAGAGCAGTTTTCATCGCTGCTTGTTCTGGAGCAGCTACTTCCTGCTGAAAGACGCCAGGAAGAGCCGAGTGCCTCTCATAGGGTGGTTCTGCCTCGGTGTCGGTGGGGTCTGCGGCCTGGGTGACACCTCCGCCGAACCCTTCTGCCCTTAAGGGTCAGGGTCCCGTACTCAGAACCGCGCTGTACAGAGGGGCAGTTTCTCTGGGACATCCTCCTCGTGCAGCAGAACCCACTGTGGTTCCTCAGCTCCAGCCAAGCTTTGGGAAGTGACGGGTTCAGGAGGAGTTTCCTTGCCAGGCTCAGCAGTGCGCACCTCGGGAGCAGGCTTTGCCATTGCAGCTTTTACAAGTCACTTAACCTCTCCACGTCTGCCACTGCTGACTTTGGAAACAAGGATGATATTAGACTGATTGCTGCAAATATTCAGGTGTTGAAAATCAAACGTAATTAAGCACTGGAAATAATTAATGTTACTTGTATGTACCCAAATGTTTTCAAATTCGGGGCCGTGTGACTTTGCAAAGTACTTGAAGGCAACATCAAGTGTTATTTATACAGTTGCTGTTATTTTTAGACAGAGAAGTGCCTCGAAAGCAGCCCCATGCCAATGAGAGCACCTTTCCCTCCAGCGTGCCCCGGCGTGGCTCTGTCCTGTGCCGTGGCGCGTCACACCCGGCGTGTGGCATTTCCCATTGAACCATCCCTCCCGGGGGGACTGCAGGAGGCCGAGGGCTTTGGCTCATTTATAATAGTGAGACACAGGATACAGATTCAAGACAGAGAAAGTGGGGAGAAACGGGGTGTATTTTGCATTTCTGAATGTTGTTGTCTGTTAGTACCCTGTAGCTACAGACGGTTTTCTAACTCCCCTAAAGCTCTGACATCTCAAAAGAGAGAAAGGACCAGAGCATTCGTGAATCCCATTTTGGACAGTAACGCTATACTGTCTGCAAACAATTTAATTGCAGGGAAGATTTCTGCCAAGCTCGAGCAGATCTTTTCTTCCTGGATGGCAGTGATCAGTTCATACATTCCCTAGAGAGCAGGAGCCGCCTCAACTAAAGGCTTTGCCAACAAGGCACCCAGAGGGTTAACCTTCCAGATGGGCCCTTTAAATGTTCTTGGCCTATAATATTCTTCTCTCGCTCCCCTCAGCTGAGGCATAAGCTTGGTGCATTTCAAATTAAATTAGATTGTGTAAGACAGGTGTCTTGGCAGTAAAATCATGTGCAACCCATTTTTATCCCATTAACATCAGTGTTCATCACAGATTTGTGTTTTTCTTTCTGTGAACTCTAGGTAAACCGGTAATGATCATAACTGAGTACATGGAGAATGGCTCCTTGGATGCCTTCCTCAGGGTAGGTGACTGCTTCATAATAACCTAAGGGGATTTTATACTGGGAAACATTTTCGGCTTTCTTATTCCGGTTCTGTTTTGCAGAGGGATATTGAAAATACAGCATTTTAAAAGACGTTATGTTTATATGTCATACATTCCATTTCTTTTCTGTTTTTGTTCCTATAAAGAAAAAGAATAAATGCAGAATGAATGATATGTATATACAAGTGTAATGTTTAAAATGCCAGGCTCTTAAGTAAGCCACGTTTCAAAGGGAGCAGTTTTGATTTGCTCCATTTTTTGAAAGTGTCAGCCTTCTGCAGACTCGTTAAAACTGGATACGCCACATACATCACAGGAGGCTGTACCAAAACTTGGGGATTTGTGCTTTACTGGTGAATTACAGGCACCAGTTAGGGGGTGAGGAAATAGCTCTTTCAGACACGATGGGGATCTGGGGAAGTGCTCTGTGCCCATTTCAGCAGTGACAATAATGTAGCTTTTAGCATAACGCTCCGTGGTTTTCCTCCTCTCCTCATGTGCAGAAGAATGACGGCAGATTCACCGTGATCCAGCTGGTCGGGATGCTTCGTGGCATTGGCTCGGGCATGAAGTATCTGTCTGACATGAGTTACGTGCATCGGGACCTCGCTGCTCGCAACATCCTGGTCAACAGCAACCTGGTCTGCAAGGTGTCCGACTTCGGCATGTCCCGCGTGCTGGAGGATGACCCCGAGGCAGCTTACACCACGCGGGTAAGGAGGGCAGGGAAACGGCCTGTGCATTGTCCTGCCTGCTCGTGGCTGACTCTGTGGGAGGTGACTATGCATGGCTCAGAATTAATCTCAGGCATAAGTTAAAACCTACATAAAAGTCAGCATCAATCAGCGTTGTACCAGGCTCCATCGCAGGTATAAATTGAGGTAGTGACATTGCTACATCAATGGCTACATCAAGGTTTCCTCTCGTCAGGGTTTCTTCTCTGTCCTACGACCCAGGGTCTCGTACTGAGCTAGGAGAGCCTGACAGGAATCTCACACCAGGAATTGGAGCTTGGTTTCTATTCCTCCTGACATTACAGAGGTACATAATTATTTACAAGGGACAAGTCCCACTGAGGGTTGAAACAGCAAGTGTGGATTTGCCACAAGCATATACACAAAAAAAGCAAAAATCACCCTTTTGCCCCTCCCTAAGATCTCCATAAATTTGACCCAAATAACTTGAGCTGGGAAAAGTTTGAGCCCCGGACTGGGGTAAATGCTTTTGCCTCACTTCTTTGTTTGTTTTGTTTCATTTCCCTCATGTTTTTTCTATATGTCACCTTCCCACTGTTACTGATTTTGCTAAGCCATTTTAGTATGCTGCTCGTGAAATAATACCAATGCAAGTACTTCTTCCCACAAAACAGCATCCTAGTCATTACTAGCCTTTGTACCAATACCTCGGTAATTAACGTGTGCCTGAAAAAAAGAGTCAGGGAGTTTATAAAGTCTCTTTTTAATTGCTTATTTTCTTTGTTTTTAAATATCTGCCATTCCCCATCTGCTCTCCCTAGCGCAGAGTCTGTTTGCCGTGCTCCGTTTTTTGCAGTTTAATCCCCACACTCATCCTTTAATGGATTCACAGTTCATTACAGGGAAGAATAGACTTGTGTGCTATTAAACACTGGCCAACCCTCCTATTTCTCACTTGTAGGGGTGACTCGTGCAAGAGGCAGCAGCAGGGAAGACAAAACTTAGAAAAACGCACAAGGGCAGGACACAAACGACTGAGAAGTCTCCCTTTGAATTTAGCAAGTGCAGATAGAGTATTATGTTTTCTCTCAAAAGGAGCTATAGGGAATCAGTGCAATTTGTATTACAGCGCATTGTCTTCGTTTGCTATCAGTAATGAAGAATCAGGAAAATTTGGATGAACTCCACTGTACTCAAACAGCTAAATAGAAAGAGCTTATTGACAGTTTTTAAAATGACAGCCATATGGAAGCAATGCATCTGTGTCCGTGCATCTGTGTTTGGAAGGAGGAAGCAAGTTTTTCACAAGCAGAGATGATGGAGTAAAATGCAGTTTTCGAGGCTCCTGCTCTAGGAGGGAGGTGTTTCTGTCCCCCGTTAATGTTGTGACTGACTGGTTGAAGTGCCATGGCCACAAGAGAGGCACGTTCGACCACAAACTGATTTGCAAAGGGCCTGATCCAAAGGCCAGAGCAGCTGGTAGAAGACCCCTTCTGATTTCAATGGGCTTTGGAACAGGTCCATAATAAACACTTGAGGAATATATGAGGACAATAAACTATTACGTATACACATGCTGCACTCAGTTATGGATAAAAGTATCTACAGGGGTGCTGAGAAAAAAAACCTACCAAAATAAACTTAATCAAAAAAGCATAAAAGCAAATGAAAAAAAAATACTAAAAGCTTTGTGCAGCTTAAGTCATTCCCCAGATGTAACGGCAGGAAAGCAAAAGCTCAATTAAAAACACCTTGTATATTAGCATAAACGAGAGGAGAAATCTCTGGCCTGGGATCACTCAGCTAAGGCAAAAATCAGATAAACAGGATGGAGAGAGTTCCCCCTCGAACAGAGCAGATCCCCCGGTGGCCCAGAGCAGATGCCCCAGGTGTTTAATGTGTTTAAGGAATGGTAACAAGAGGCAGCTCTGCAAGTGCTGCCCCGAGTCGTGTCCAGCGCGGAGCTCCGTGCGCTGCGGGAGCCCAGGGGCTGGCCCGCCTCCTCCCAGCCCTCCTAGCGTTTGGGATGCTGCCCATGGGAAACACCACAGCGTCCAGACGTCTTCCCACTTCATCCCGTCTCTGTTTCACCCTTCTGAAAAGCCTAATGTTTATAAACCCACTTTGGTGAAACAGGGCGAACAGGTCAGACAGGCAAGCAAGGAAATAGTAATTAACAGCATGTCCTTATTTGTTTTGTCAACTAAATCTCCAACGTACCCTTGGTAAAAGCTGTGGCCTTTTCGCATCCTTGTGCATCGCCCTCAGCAGAGCTGCCGCAGCAGGATGATCCAAATGCATTTTAACAATTTACTGGTTCGCCTCACTGTGACTGAGGAACACAGATGGGACAGCCTGGCCTGGTGGGAGCTGACAGCTCCGTGGCCAGAGAAGGCCCAGGCGATGTTCAGGAGCGCTCCTGGAGGGGCGTGCACGGACCCGCTCTGGTTCGGGCAGCGGGGCCAGCACACGGGCTCTGCTGCAGGGACCCCCCAGCCACCGGGTTCTTCTCCTCGTGACAGGGCGGCAAGATCCCCATCAGGTGGACGGCTCCCGAGGCCATCGCCTACCGCAAGTTCACGTCGGCCAGCGACGTGTGGAGCTACGGCATCGTCATGTGGGAGGTGATGTCCTACGGAGAGAGACCCTACTGGGACATGTCCAACCAAGACGTAAGTCTCGCCCTGAGGCTTCCTCGTCCTCCGGCTCCCTCTCCTTCCCCTTTTTCTTTCCGCTTTAGGTGTCTTGCTGATGTTTTCCCCTCTCGATTGCCATGTGGTTGTGAGGCATTGCTCCTGTTTCCCTAAAAAGCTGATCGTAATTCCTGTTTTCCCAGAGAACCTCTCCAGAATACTTCAAGGCTCATATATGGCCAAGGGAGGCAGATTCTCAAGTTAGCATCTAGAGCTTAGGCATCTATCATCTCTGTCTCTCCCTGACCTATTTCCTCTGCTCTCTTTGCTCTTTTTTTAACTTTTTCTTTCCTCTTTTTTTTTTCTTTTTCTTCCTTTTTTTCCTCTTCTCTTTGAAAGTGAAGTTATAAGTGGTTAAAGAAAGAAAAGTGAAGATCAGAGCAAAAAGAAATGAATGTGTTCAAGCTGTCAGATCATAATGCTGAAAGAGGAGAAATTTGAATATTGATGTTAAATCTCAGTGTTATTGAAAGTCATTTGGAAAGAAAAAACACTTTAATGAGGCTTCTTATTAGTAGTTAATTCCTCAAAACCCAGTTTGCTCATAATTCTTCCAAATGGTTTTATTTCTTTCAGGACATCTAAGGCAACACATATGAAATCCAGTTCTGGTTATCAGTTAGAGTATCCCCACAACAATCACATAGCTGCCCCCCTGAGGACATTAAAAGGCAGCTTTGCTAAATGACCATCCTTAAATTATGCATGGCCTGTTTAACTGTACCATCTGGACTACTTCAGTGTATTCCAAGGGGGAGCATACACAATGACTGCCATTTCTGAAGAGTATTTAATAATAATACTAATAAGGGCTTTTCTAATAGATTTGTTATTAAATTTAAAAAAAAAAAGTCCAGTGAAAATGAGACATAGATTATCCATAATTCTTTTCCCAGGGGATTTATAAGCATAAAGGAAGACTGTGTTAGTCTGCATATATGGTCTTGGGAGTGGCTAAGTCATTCTGCAAGTCATCTGCTTTCTTATGTAGAGCTGACCATTTTCAAAGCGTGTCTAGATGTGGATGGCATTTAATCTAAACGGAGGTTTTAATGTGAATTCCCTTCTGATGGGAATGTCTCTTCTGGCGCTCGGTCAGCCTTGCCTTCCTGTGCGCGCAGGAAGTCATCAAGACTGAGCAGGAAAGCAAAGCCCACCGCGTTACCACCTTACCGTGTTCCCACCTTACCACATTACCACGTTACCACGTTACTGCATTACCGCGTTACTGTGTTACCAGCAGCAGGGCCCACGCCTGCTGCTCGGCTTTCTTTTCTTTCCCCCTTCACCGTGGTTGGGGCTGCCCTTTCCAGCCTTTTTTTCCTGCTTTCTGAATTGCCAAGGGGAAATTACAGCACTGAGACCACCAGTTGCTCGAGGCTCGGTGCAATTTCCCACATTGTTTCACGTAGCTGTGGATTTGTTCCCATGCTTCCGGTCACCCTGAAATAAATGGTCCTCAGCTGGTAGGTGTGAGTAGCGTACGACGCTCTCTGATGCCTTCCTAATGTTGCCCTTTCAGGTGATCAAAGCCATCGAGGAAGGGTACCGGCTGCCGCCCCCCATGGACTGCCCCATTGCTCTCCATCAGCTCATGCTGGATTGCTGGCAGAAGGAGCGCAGCGACAGGCCCAAGTTTGGGCAGATCGTCAACATGCTGGACAAGCTCATCCGCAACCCCAACAGCCTCAAGAGGACGGGCAGCGAGAGCTCCAGGTCTGTGCGGGTGACGCAGGTCCGTGAGGGGGCAGCGCTCGGCGTGCTGCGGTGCCCGCGGCCTCCGTGACACGGGTCTGCAGATCCACAGGTCCCCGTGCGCGTAGCGAGCACTCTGATAATGTGGTTTGCTGCAGGAAAAGTATGTCACCACGTTGTATAAACCCTAGATTTGGGCCGGATTTGCAAATGAGCGTTACGGCATTAGTGCCAGCGCCTTGCGGGCTTTGGGAAGGCGTGGATTAATTTTTATGTGAATTTGAATTTAATTTTGGGGAAAGCCAGTTTCGTGTCTGCACTGATCCTGCGTTCCCTTTCTGTTTTGTGTGCCAAGCACAGCATACCCGGTACATGCGAAAGGAGCATGATAGGAAGGAAACTCCCAGCATTGTAGGAAAAAGGAAAAAAAAACCCCTTTATTTTGGGGCAGACTAGCAGTTGGATTATGCCAGTAAACACTGCTCAAGTAGCAGGAGCTTCACTAATTCACACCAGCTGTGCTCTATTATTTTCAAATATTTTTGCTCTGTAAGGTGACTTTGTTTGCAGTACATCAGGGAAGATAAAATCTTAGAAGAAAAGAAACGAGATCTGCGTTGATAAGTGCCGTACTCTCCCATTTTGCTTTGTCTGCAATTTTCACGTGCTCCGTGGTGCTCCCAGCCGGAGCGGCTGCGCGGTGCCTGGCACCGTCCCCAGGCACCCTGTGCCAGGCGGAGGCTCGGCAGGCCCAACGCCGTGCCCTCCTCTAGGTGTTTTACAGCCTGGTGAAGCAAGAGCTCTCCCACGCGCCGGGGCAGCCCCGGGGCTGGGACGGCGAGTGGTTTGGCAGGGTCGTTCTGCAGCAGCAGGAGCAGTGCCCGGGTTCAGAGCTGTTCGGGCGTGGGCAGTGCCGTCGCCTCGCACTCTGCCACATTATTCCACACGGGAGCCCCACGTTGCTGCTCCTGCTTCCCCTTGTCTGCAGGGACCAAACCTGGCTCCCACCCCAGCTGCCTCATGACTCCTCTGTGCTTGCCCTTTGCAGGCCCAACACAGCCCTGCTGGATCCCACCTCCCCCGAGTTCTCGGCCGTGGTTTCCGTCACAGACTGGCTCCAAGCCATCAAGATGGAGCGGTACAAGGATAACTTCACAGCTGCCGGCTACACCACCCTCGAGGCCGTGGTACACATGAACCAGGAGTAAGTACGTGGCAATGTAAGAGAAAACTGGTAAATCTGGATGTAATCGGCCTCTTTTGCTTTGTGCTGCATATCACTGTGCTCGTTAAAGCAGCGGAGTGCCTTCCATTTGGATGGAGCAGCACTCCAAATGCCTCCGCGCTGCCTTGGCTGTTTAATTAAACATCTCGGTGCATCTGCCTTGCTCCCGCTGTGTGGCTGGTGGTTGCCTCCAAATCCTCCTCGCTGCCGCCAGCGCTGAGCCCCCCGCTCTGCTCTTATTTCCCGCAGGGACCTGGCCAGGATCGGCGTCACCGCCAGCGCCCACCAGAACAAGCTGCTCGGCAGCGTGCAGGCCATGCGCACTCAGATGCAACAGATGCACGGCAGGATGGTTCCCGTCTGAGCCAGCACTGAGCAAACTCAGAACTCTTGAAATTAGTTTACCTCATCCATGCACTTTAATTGAAGAACTGCACTTTTTTTACTTCGTCGTCTCCTCGCCCGTCGAAATAAAGATCTGCAGCGTTGCTTGATGTACAGAGTGCGGAACGTGAGCGTGTGTGTCGGGAGGGGCCTCCGGAAATGACAAGCCGTCATTTTAAACCAGACCTGGAACAAATTGTTTCCTGGAACATACTCCTCTGTTGATCAACGATATGTAAAATACATGTATCTATATAAATATAAAGTCACATTCGAGTTTTGATGCTATGTTTGCTGCCAGATACTGTGCTTAAGAAACAGAAATGAATTAACTTTCCTTCCCCCCGTGACCCGTAGGATTACAACCATAGTGTTTGATTTGTGGGCGAAACCACAGTTGTGCATCTTCCACTGGAACGAAGACTCTGCCCGAGGATATTTTTTTGCAGACTTGATGCATCACTAATACCCTGCAGAAACCTCAGTGAGAATATCCCGTGGCTGATCAGTGCCTGGCCCTCAGCGAGCTGCCCCTTCACGGGCTTGACCCACCTCGTGGATTACTGGGCAAAACTGGACGTGTGGGGAGGTCGCGGGCTGCTCTCGGATCCTCCCGCCTAGAGACGCCCTGTGAACGTGTTGCCAGCCGTGGCTGCTCGGGAGCTTTCAGACTTCTTTTCTCTTCCAAGGAGCAGTTCCCTTTGCCACGTGGAGAAGGTCAGTGGATCTGAGCCTCTGATGTGTTCATGGTGCTTTCCTCCTTAAACTGTGCTGGGATTTCATCACTATGTAGAAAAAAAATACCCTAATATATATTACGGGGGCGGTTCCCAGCTGGTTTGGTTGATCCCGTGCTGGTTTTCCAGACCCAGTGCTTAGTGTTTCACAGCATTTGCTCTGCTTGATGGCAGTGAAAGTCGTGTGGTTTCCAGACGCGGTCTGGCCCACGAGCTGTTGTTGCACGCTGGCCTGTGCCGACGAGGCGCCGGGGGAAGAGCCTGCTCTGAGCAGCACTGAGCACTACAGGACCTTTATTTTGGGCTGGAAGGTCTTCCCTAAAGGGCCAGTAGCCCAGTGAAGTGCGGATTCACATGGGTGATCCAAGGAGGAAAGCCAGGGAGGTCTCCTGCCCTCAGAGGGGCACTTGTGCTTTCAGAAAAGGAATCCAGTTGCGACTCAATTTATATGGAGGCTTCTCAACACTTCTTGATGAATAAAAAGGGGACCCCAGGAATGTGTAAATTGAATTCCAAGGTCACCGAGAGGGTGAAATTTATATGAAGGCTTTAAATAAGAGAGGATCAGGTTCATATATGCTGCGATGGGGAATAAGAAGACTTTTGTGGCACCTGGATAGACAGGTTTGCCCTTGAGCTGCGCTGGGCAAAATGTCAGGAAGATGAGATTGATATTTTGCTGGCAGTAGGATTGCTTCTTTGGTCCATAATGTTTAGGTTCTCCTCTGCACCTGAGAGCAACCTCAGAAATGATTTAGGTGCTTTAAATGTCAGATCTTTTAACATTTGTTTCAGACCCCAAACCGCCGAGTTGGACAAATGCCCTATCCCCAGTGCTGCTGCCATCAGTTTGGGTCACTTTTATCAGTGGCTTGATCTCTTAACCAGCAGCTCTCCCTCATCCTGACTTCTACAGAAAGCAACTTGTTCAGGATATGGGGTGCTAAATTTGGACCCTGGCGAGCAGTTCTGCAGTATTACTCAAAAAAGCTTTTCCATTTGGAGGAATTTAAGATTTCTTTTTAAAAACTGCTTAAACCAGCATGTTTTAAACCATCATTTTTTCCAGGCGACATAAGAACGGGCTGCTCATTTTAAAGACCTGACAGTTGTACTTTCAGCAGCAAAAACTCTTTTGCTCCTTAAGTGCAGAAATATTTTAAGATTCCCATTACTGTAAATCTGTTACATAAAGTTGAGTTTGTCTTTTCTTTCCATAAAACCAAAATGCACCCAATTTCCTGGACAATTTGAAAAATTGTTTTCTTGGCATCTAGTAACAGTTCAAAGTGCTTCAATATTTTCCATGCAGAATGAATGCAAAATGTTGTCCACGTAAACTGCAAGCTGTGGAGGCAGCTGAGATGCCCCATGGTCAGAACTGCTGCTCAGGGTTACCAGCTACTGGTGATCAAACATGACTGGTGAGAGGACATGCAAGTGATCTGAGCTGGAGAAATGCAGATTAAAAAATAATGCCCAGCACGTTCATGCTATATATCTGTTTACATTATGGCACTGAAACAAGGTTTAAGCTGCAGCTGCTGCTTGGCTGTTGGATGGAGATGGCCCTGGGGCCTCTCCTCTAGGGAATCCCGTGTTGGGAACTGGCTGCCTGGAACTGGAAAGCTCCAGCTGCGGCTGGGGGCTCATGAGTGACGCAGGGAGGAGCCGGGGCCTCATCTCTGCTGCTATCCGGGCAGCTTGCATCCCTCCCTGCTTCCTCGAGGCGCCGTCCTTGAGGAAACCCTCCCGCCCTGCGCTGGGAGCGACGTTTGATCCTCTGGATTTGCTCCCACCTCCGCTCTTCGTAGGGCAGACCTGAGGTCAGGACTTCTCCCGTGAGGTGATTCAGCCAGCACCAGGCAGAGCAGAGCTCACGTTGGGAGACCCAGGGTGGGTGTGCGTGCCTGCCCTTTTGCACGTGTTTTGATGTATTGATGTTTTCTTCTGTGCAGGGGAATGCGAGTTTGCTTCCATGACTCATGTCCTATTGATCATACGGACCACGGAGGATCCTAGGACTGGACAGGGAGCCTTCTGGATCCGCAGTGACGTCTTCCCTAGCGCCAACTCTGGCAGAACACACGGAACAGTCATTGGGCCCTCAAGACTGTGTGACTTTGGCCACCTTCTTCTTCTCCAACCCTCTGCTTTTTTCCCTTCATTGCAACATAACTAACTCGGACTCAGCATCCTGTTGTCACTTGAGGAATGTACTGGGTCAAAGCCTTGCAGACTTCTTGATTTTTTTCCATCCCTTCTGCTATCTCTTTCTACCTTTGGTTTTATTTATATATATTGTTATTTCCTGTCCTCATCCCCGTCTGTCACGGCTGCATCTCGGCTGGATGCAGGCGACAGAGCAGCATGGACGCCGGGCCAGGCGCCCCCGCAAAGACAGCAGCTCCCGCGAGCTGCCCGTGTTCGCAGCCCAAGTGACGTTCCACACCGGAGGTGCCGACGCAGTGATACGGGGGTGTTTCTTCCCCTAACGGAGTGCTGCCTCCCACGAAAGGGGCGTACATGTCGGGGGCTGCGCGGGTCGCCTCGAGTGCCGCCCGTGTCCGTGGGGGAGGCCCTGCTCGTGCGGGAACGCCCGGACACGTTTCCGTTCCTGCATCGCTCGGTGTCTTTCAGCTGCCGTGCTAGTCCTAGCGAGTAGCTCTGCAGCCTAAACCGGGGGCGCTTCCGCGTTAGTTTTGGAGTGGTGGATTCCAGGATCCGTCAGGGTGATACAGATTTTCCCAAGTATCATTTGTTCCTTCCTTACACCCTGTTCATGATCAAAACCAACCAGTTTCTGATGCCAAGGTGATGGAGGCAACACTTGCGTATCCATCCATTGGTACCCCTGAACTGAATTCTGAAGTAGCCTTTTTTATCTGCAAAAACAGGATTTTAAAGACTTGTTGAATGCGAACAAATATATGCAATTCTTCCATTCACAGCTGCACACTGCAAGCCGTGTGCAAGCTGTGAAAACTTCTTAACTGGTAACGTAGTAATAAAAACAGCTCCCTTGGCTCCCAGCACAGCTGAAGAACAAAATACCGCAAGACCCCTGAGGGTGGGAGCTGCGGTCCCGGCCCCAACCCCGACGGGGGCCGGGTGCTGCCTGCAGGGAGCTGCTGCCCGTGCTGGAGAGGACCCGGCCCCTGACGTGACCCTGTGCCAGGGTCGCTCCTATTCCCTCCACCCTCCTGTCCCGGCAGCTCCCGGAGGGGGAACCGGAGGCCGGGCCGGCCCGTGGAGCCTCCCTGTGTCACGAAGCTCTCCCGCCCCCCCACGCCACGGGTTGATGTTTGTCCAGGTTTCTTGCCGTGCTAACTTCGTGGTGGATCTATGTATTAAAAATATATATGTATAAAATACAAAAAGGCTGGTGAGGAACCAGTGAACAGGACTTAAAAAGCAGTATTTTTCTTTTACGTGACATTTTCATAACCAGAAAAAAAAATCTGAAATACTAATCAGACAAATAAAAAGAGAGTGCATTTATTTTTTTGTATCACTGCGAGTATGTTGGAATATGCAAGGACTGTGGTTAAAATTAGAATGTATGAGGCATATTATAATTTAGTTCATACTGAAAACATCTAACAGCATTTCTTGGTTCGTGCATTTGAATGATCTCTGGGTTAGATATATAGATTTTCTATTTTGTTTTAATTTGTAATTTTTTCCCCCTCCATGAATTTTAGGTACACATAACTTATGTCATTTATTTATGGTCTTTTATACCTAGTTTGTAAAATTGTAAAATAGCAAACAATGCAAACATTTGCATTTGAAAATAATAAAGTAGTTGCTGTACAAACCTGAAGCGGGCTAATGCTCTGTTATTGCATCTCCCTGTTGTATCCGTCGTGGACACACACGAAACGGGTAGAGCTGTGCGCGCAGTAATGCGGGTCCTCGCCCCCGAGGGATCAGCTCTTCCCGGCAGCGTCCTCGGGGCCCTGCCTGGGCCGCGGGGGGCAGAGCCGGCGGCTCCTCCGGGTCCGTGCGCTCTGCACGGTGCTCGCATCACGCAGGGTGCGGCCACCGGACTGGCCACCTTCAGGGTCCCAATGGCTTCTCCCGGGGGGCATACAGACCCCAGTGGGGACTTTTCCCTTAGAATAAACTGCAGGATGCGCACGCTCTATCTAGAGATACCGGGGCTGTTCTCATGTCAAGAAAAACAGATTGTGACAATTGCCCAAAAAAACAAGGCACGCCATGCCTAAACCAACAACATGATTAAAGCTGGAGCTGTGTCTTGGGCCCTGACCTCTGTTATTTTACCCTTTCTCTCTTAAGGAAGTGCCCCTGGGCCATGGCCTGATTCGCTGCTGAATGGGTTGCAGACCTCTGACATATCTTATTTCTGGCTGTGGCCCTGAAGATAATTCTTTGTTTATAGGAGCCTCCTAGAAAGCTGAATGACTATGCATAAGTTTTCCTCAAAAAAAAAATGAAATTAAGAGCTAACGCATTCCTTTGCAATCAGCTCAGTACAATGTGTTCTCCATGCATGGATGGAGAACGGAGCCACAGAAATACTCTCTAGCAACGTGCTTTTATATAGCAAATAGTATGTAGGCCAGTGATATTCCAGTAATCTGCTCTGGATTGCCAGCCTGTAAACAGACCAACAAAAGGTAATGAAATCCTTGGCCTTGCGGTGCTTTTGGATGTATTTGTGATTCTGCTCCATAAAGCCTTGTACAGTGACTTACAGGAGCTGGGGCTCCCTAGTGTCCCTCCATTCCTGCCAGTGTAACTTGCTCCCTTGGTGTCAGCACCCGCCATCCTGGGCCGGGCAATGAAGGGCCTTGGGAAGGAGGGTGGTGCTGGCAGGTGCCTCCTCCGCCTTTGCAGAGCGGTTGGGAGCAGGGCTGGGATCCGGGTTGGGCTGTGCGGCAGCTGCAGCTGGACAAGGCATAGCTGCTCCGGAATGCCGACGTCTGGAAGCTGGGGCAGCACCTGAACCAGGGCTTTCAGTTTAAAGCAAGCACACCATGAAAAGCTCTTGGGCCTTGATGCCCTCTTGCTGCCATGGGCCAACGGGCTCAGATGGCAACTCAACGCTTGGCAGTTCTGCAGGAGCATCTCCAGGAAAGCAGCGCCAGGCCGGTCTCATCTGCGGGCCCGATCAGCTCCAGCTGAAAGTGTCCACAGACCTTTGCAGCCTCCACACCACTGCAGAGTTGCATCGTATGGCAAGTGTCAAAGAGGGTCTCCTTTCACCTTTATGAAAAACTGGTCAAGTTTTCTGGGCGGAAATATTTCCAGAGGGGAAAAAAAAAAGGAAATAAATAAAGTGAGGTTAACATTGAATGATGATGTTGTTCTTCCACACTTAGGAAGGCTGCTGGGCTGATTAAAGCAGCATTAATGTCGAAAGCATAGGGAAGATCTAAGAAAATAGTAAGGATTAACTGATCTAGTCCCACAAGGGGTAAGAATTGATTCTAGTGCCCCGATTTGCATCAGCTTACAGACCTACCCTTTAGCTATATAATAAATGAAGTTGGGGTTTTTTTGAGAAAAAAAAAAAAATATTTCATAGTGTTTTCAAGGGATTTTAAAGGCGGGGGCTGCAGCCTCGCTCTGCAGAGACGCTGGTGTCACTCGTGTGCGCTCTGTCCGGGTGCGCAGCTACGGCTGCAGAGGAGGCTGCACACCCCTGTCTCCCTGGCCAGCTTCTGGTCTCTGGTATTCACAGACAGAGGAAAGGAAAAAAAAGAAAGAAATGAAGCAACCTTCTGATGCCAATAAAGGAGTTTCAGGCTCGGGCAGCTGAATGTGGACATGAGGTGCTCCCAATTATCAACGGCCTGAACACGCAGAAGACGGCTCAGTTGGAGTTTTGGAGCCCGTTTGGCATCCTGCTCTGCTGGAATAGATGATTACATTTTTTTAAATCGGTTGTGAAAACAGGTATGGCTGATCCAAGAACCAAAGCCATTCACCTACTGCTAACGGCAGTCAAACGTGGGTGACTAGCTTATCTTACCCGGCTGACTGCGATTGCTGGGAAGGAGTCCTTACACAAAGGAAACGCACGCAACTCTTGCAATATTTTGAACAGCCTGTAAGCTGCATCTTAACCTGGTTTTGAATTCAACTTCACTGAGTATTTGAGAAAAAAGTGGTTGTCTGGCAGACGGCCGGTTTAACCACGTTCAGCACGGCGCTGCCCTGCCACGGTGCCTGCTCGGGAGGGAGAACATCGGCCTTACCCGCCCCGGACCGACGCAGAGATGCTCCGGAAGTGCCAGTGGACCCCGGTGAGGCTTTAAACAAACTCAACCCTTTCTACTCGCACAACGAAGGCAAGCGCTGAGCCCGTGGAGCGCTGAAGGCGGGTCCGCAGCCCCGCTGCTCCCAGGCCGCCCGCTGTGGCCGCCCACAGCGGCACTGCTGCCTGCTCTCCACGCGTCCAGACCACTCCAGGCACAGGGGGCAGCCCGGAGGCTGTCGGACCGGGGCAGCCCTGCCTGAAGGTGCCTCAGCTCTATGGGAAGATGGGCCAGGGCAGAGCTCTCCTGGGGCTGGTGGAGGAAGGGAATTTCAAAGCGGCTTTTGTCCCCGTTGAATTCTTTGCGAAAGGCTATGCCCTGTTCTCTACCATTGCCTGGGGACAAAACTCTCAAGAGCCATCCACTATCTCTTCAGGAGAATAACTCCTCCATGATGAAAACATTCTTTTAGTTATAACGATTTTATTCATCACGATTCTTCTGTGGCTTCAGCCAAACCAAGTCCATGTCAGCTGCTCTTACAGTGTCTTCAAGTGCCCTTCTTGCAAACCATCAGCCTCCTTCTAGAATGTATTTTGGATCTTGGATGAAGTCACTACAAACCTTTATTATTATAGATTTGGTTAGTAAAACTCTTTCTGCCTGTGCGTAGGAATAGGCTGCTCAGGGAGAAAACAATAGCATGCTTTTGACATTACATCCTTCTGCTCTCCTGACTTCAGCCATGTTACTTCAGCTTCCACCTGTGGGTAATTGGGACTGGTTGTCTCCAGAATGACCTTTGCAAGGCCCACAAACCCACCTGCGGTCAATCTGCCAGCTCTGGAAGGGAGCTGCGGTGCGGCCCAGCCCGTGGGCATCTCTCTGACCACAGCTAGAGCCCTCCTGGGCTCCCACAGAGCCAGCCGTTGTGCTGACCTGAGGAGGAGCCTGAGAGCAGCCAGGCCCTGGGGTCCAGGAACCTTCTTCCCTCCCCAGGCTTTGTGGCAGTGTCAGGAGTGGCAGCAGTATCAGCAGGTGCAAACAGTGTCCCTGCATGGGAGCAGGTGAAGTGCCCCAAGCCTGGGATCATCCTGATCATCATCAATGGAAACGTTGGGGCCTGGCCAGGACCTGCTCCCCAGCTCCGTCCCAGAGGGTCAGTGAGGGGTGCCCATGCAGGTAAGTCCTGTACCAGAGGAGCCCTTGCCTCCCCATCCGCTTACCCAAGCTGTGGGGCTGGGAGAATCTGTGAGCAACAAACAAGAGTGGCTTAGATCAGAAACACCTGCAAACCCATGCAAAGCTTGTGTGTGTGCGTGCATGTATTCTAATTGGAAGCAGAATTGCTGTTATTTATTGTGGGTTTGAATGGTCTGTTATGGTCTCTGTTCTGTCCTCCAAAAGTTAATCGTTGTCAAACACTGAGCCAACTGCCATGAGCTTTCGTTATTCACAGCGGAGGATGAAAAGCTTTAGGGAATCGGTCAGGGCTTCAGAAGTACTGCACTGATCAAAGAACTTAGAGCAATAAACACGCGAGGACTTTGGCCTGCCAACAGCATCACCAGTACATGCTTACAAGTCTTACCTGAAGCTCCCCCCTATTTTTTTTAAGATTTTTATATTTTGATCTGAAGAAACTACACGAGGCGGCAGCTGCTCCGTCCCTCGCTGTCACAGTGCCCGGGCTGCGCCCTCCCAGCCGCATCTCGGGTTCCAAGGCCTCGAGCCCCTCGCCCTCGATGCTGACTAAGTCCCTCTTCCCCAAGTCAAGCTTTGCCTCATAACGTCCTTGCTTATTGCTTTGTCACTGCTTCTTTCTTAGGCTCATCACAAATTACTCATGTTCCCTATCCTCCGGCTCCCGTTTATGTCACTTCCTGACATAAACTCCGCTCATCCATCACTCTTAAATTGCCACGGGGCAGAATCTTCCACTTTCCCAAGCGCTGACTGCACCGTGACTTCCTGGCAGATCCCCTGATTACAACACTAGGGAGACTCGTGCCTATCATAACCGCAGGATCACCTCACGCAGATGCGACCGTCTCTCACGAATACAGCACAAGCAGCGCTGCTGAAGTCACAGGGTACGGGAGCGCTTCCTTGGCCCAGGTGCGCCCCACACGCTTCCCCACGTGTGTGTGCCCTGTTCTGACTTTTCTCTCAGCTACAGATGAAAACCTGCACGTGGTTTTACTAAAGAGCGGCCCAGGCAACTCCAGTGTCCTGTAACCTGCCCTGCTTTCCTGCACAGCACAAGACAGCAGCTGTTTTTGTAGCGCTGAGTCTTACTTCCTTGCTGGGTCTCTTGTTCATCCATTCGTTGGTTCTAACTTTTATTTATTGTCAAAATTATGTCAGCAGTAAGCTCTTTGTGCTTGGATTAGGAAGGGATGTCCATGGATTTATAGGCCTACTGTTTCAAATCAGGATGCCATTTTAGTTCATCTTTAATATCTCATTATTAGTAGGAACAACGTAAGGAATCTTAACTTGAGCAACTGGAGGTCCTACTTGTGGAAAAAATGTATCCGAGGCAAAGCACAAGTCTATGCAAAGAAAGAGATA
This sequence comes from Eudromia elegans, assembly GCA_003342815.1. NCBI lineage: Eukaryota > Metazoa > Chordata > Aves > Tinamiformes > Tinamidae > Eudromia > Eudromia elegans. The sequence continues at coordinate 2,012,963 of PTEX01000002.1, read as the reverse complement.
GGACTCTTCCATATCTAACTGTATGACTCAGGTTGCATCTCTGTAGAGAAGAGGAGCTGCAGCTGAGGCTTTAACCAGTGCAGCAGTGAACTGGTGGGGTCACAGCTCCAGTCGCTCCATTTGTTTCATTTTGCAGCTCTTTCTCTTGCCTTCAGCCTTGCTGGTTGTACCTGGGGCTTTGGTTCAAGTGAAACCCATTGAAGTGGCCGAGCTGTGGCCGGGTGCTCGTTTGTAGATGAGATTTGATCTATGTGGAAATGCTCTTTTTGTTTATATATCATTTTGTAAACCAAACCGGATCGTTTTAATGGATTTGCTGAGGAGCACGGCCAATCGTTCAGCTCTTGAGCTGTCGTCTTTAATTCATCACTGCTTGAAATTCAGTGTGTGACGGGGCAAATGAATTATATGGTATTTTTCTCTGTAGCCCGAATTAATCAGACTTTCTCAGCAAGAAACCATCATTTAAAAAAAAAAAAAACAAAAAAAAAAACAAAAAAAAACCCCACAGACCCCATTTGTTTTGCATTCTAAGGGCCAGATTTCTAGGAGTGCAAAGCAGCCTTAGAGCTGGCTTAGGGAGCCAGCTGGGCTTTCTTGGCACAAGGCAGCACAGAGCTAACACAGCTTGTCCTGCAGCTCTCAGGCTCACAGTGCACGCTGCAGGTGGGTCCCGACCTGCAGAAATGCACAAAGGAGCGCGGCACCAGCTCGCCCAAGGAGGAGGACTTGCTCACTTCTATAGCTGTCACAATACCAGGTGAAGTCACAAATTAACAATGTTCCATCTGTTCTGCTGAATGAAAAACACACAACATGCTATCTGTATTAACTAATGATCCAAGGAACAACAACCTAAAAATGCAGGATCTGTTGTTTGTTAAAGGGTTCAGAGCAGGGACAGCAGACCTGACAAGTCTGGATGTGGCCTGGGACACAGGGTGACTGTTCGTAACGTTACACGCGTCCCTCCATACGCTCATTTTGTGCTGGCAGCCTGTGCAGTTACTTCATCTGATTTGTATATTTAAAAAGCAAAAGCCCCAATTCCTTCCTTATGGAAGATGGGAAGACTAATTTTTTTTTTTTAAATCTTTGTTTTAACTGGACATTGGTAAAACGGCCTTCTGACACAGTAAAAATCCCAAGAATGTTCTAATACTTCTTAGAGAACAAATGTTTTTGAGGATTCAGTGAACTGTGTGAACCAAGTGTCAGAAGTGGGGAAATTAGAAAAGGTGGGAGATGGAGGGGAAGGGGTGGCAAAGAGGAATGGCAGAGCTCTGGCTGGGAGAAACAATACTGGATATTATTGCTTTTGGGGCGGAATGAAAGGGCTGTGCCCCGGCTGGTGTTAATTGGTCTAACTCTGCTCAACTTAGTGGAGGATTGATTCACAGCAGCTGTAATCCTACAGTTAAATCCTGTCCCCACCGGGAGTTTTATCATTGTCTTCAAAGGAGGAAGGTTTTTAACTGGACTGTTACTTTATACAATCCCCCGTGCGTCTCGTATAGGAAGCAGCGAAGGCCCCGGCTCAGCCCCAAGGCCCTGCGGGAGGGTGGGATGCAGACTGCTCTGCGACCCGCAAGCCTCTATACTGAAATTAATGGAAAGTGCCACCTTGCTGCATTTTCAAACTCAAGTCAGGTGAAACTTTGGCATTTGGCCTGTTTGATTGTAAGGGTTTGGGCACAACCCACGGAAATCACGACTGCAGCTCCAAGTGTTCACAGCAGCAGCTCAGCTGCTCTTCACCGAACACAGGAGCGTGCAAATAAACAGACTTTTTACTAAGCACGTCGCACACATCAAGTGCCTGTGAGTCCTTGCTCATCACAGGGCAAGCCCAGGGAAGCCAGACATGGATATGAGACATGAACCAGGCCAGCTGATTCCTCTGGGTGATGAGAATGGTGAAGATGACACTCCTCAACTGGACTATGGGCCAGTTCCACACGTGTCCTACCTGCATGGCAGAGCTGAGCTACAGCAGCTATAGGGCAGCCCATATGAACTACACGAGCAGGCAAACAGCACGAAACACCTCGTATTTTTGTAGCCCTTATGCTTTTTGCAGCCTGGAGTTCTGGATCCATCAGAAAGCAAGGTGTGTTTAGGCGGCTGTTGAGGCATGTTTCTGCAGTTTCAAACGTTGTCTCTGCTTCATTTAAATATGTGGAGTTACAAGGTGTGCATGCAGACTAGTGGCACATTCCTAATTGTCTTATTCACATATGTTGAATTTAAGATGCTAAACTCAACTTCCCTTTGGAATAAACTAGGCTCTGTTCCTCAGGCTCTGAATGAAATAGTGTAAGAAACATCAGGATCCCTCTGTCAACACTGTCCAGATACACACAAAGCCAAGACAAACTCCCCTCACAGCACAGCAAACATCCACACACAGCATGCAGGAGATGGGAAGAGCAGAATCCACGGCGCCAAAGCAGGATAGTCATGGTGCAGGACTGGCTTGCTGCTCTGTTTGTGTCCATAGGTATTTCTTCCCTTCTCCCCTGAATATATGTTTATTTTTTCTATTTAAAAGTCCTTCTGCAACCACTTTTTCATATAGAAATGCGGAGCACACAGTGCAGAACGTTTGTGGTTGCGGGAAAAGCCCGCTCAATTTTAAAATTAGAATAGCAATTTTTAGGAGGGTAAAAGGGGTAGTCAGAATGGCAGCATTTTCACGTTTTCCATAATAGCGAATCCCTATGTTTCTACTTTCTTCAGATTTTCTCTGTATCTTGTCCTCTGCTGGTGAACTGTCCCACTCTGATTTTTGCCCCCAAACTTCTGCTTCATGAGTTATCGTCTTTCCAGCTTTGCTTTTACTTTATTTTCCTTCTTCCTCCCTTACCGACTCTATAATTAAGGTTTTACTCCTCCGTGTTAAGATCGCTGCCAGTCACTGCAGTATCTGAGAACTGTAATACACCATTCTGTTTTCTGTAATTTTATACCAAATAGAGCTTGCTTTTTTATTTTATAAGAAATGAGAAAGTGGCTCATAGCCATCACTATCTAAAAGCTTATTACAGGCTTCATAACTCTGGCAATATTCTCACAGTGATGCTGCTAGCACAGGCTCTAGGCACACTTGGTAGGAAGGGGAGGAGGAAAGTTAAGACTTGAGCAGGAAAGCAGGGCAATAATTGTGGCGGGGAGAGCTGATTTAGTATATGTATGAGTGCTAGATTGAATGAAATTTGTTTTCTCAGTAAAGCCACATCCCTGCTCTTCAAAGCTGTAAATCACTCTGTTCTCAAACAAGTAGTTGTTTCTCTATTTGTGTATGTCTAAAGAAAATGTTTTTTTTTAAATAGTAAACAAACTGTTCAGACTCTGCAATGCTTTTTCTGTATGTAAGTGGCCAATGCCACAGCAACCGGTAACCCTCAGTTTGCCCAGAGCCTCACATGCCACCTTGTATTTGCCTGTTCTCATTTGGAATTTCACTTGGGAGTCATCTGGGGGCTTTGGCTGTGCTAACACATGTGTACCTTGGATGAACACCTTGCTATGGAGCAGGGAGGGCTGGAAACAAGCAGTCCATGTAGCACTGTCCTTTCCCTCCTGCTGTCCTTTCACCAAACTAGCCCTTTGCATGGGGCGAGCCACAGTCCACGGCTGTGGGCAACTACTTCAGGCCCTTTTTTGTAATTTAATACAAAGTAGCATCCCATACTGACTGGAAATGTGGGTAACTGTGGGCACTGCAACCAGCAGCAATGCATAGCTCAGGATATAAATGCATGGACAGGGAGCCACTCAATATCAAATCGTCCAAGACTTTTATATGAACTAGCCAGGAACTGAAGAGGCTGTAACAGGAGGGAAGCAGGGCTGGTTGGTGCTTCTCAGGGCTCTCCTACCCAGCTGGCTACAGAGAAATAAATACCTCAATTTCTGTGAGGACAGTAACAGTTATAGACACCAGCTGAGGGCTGAATCCCACTTAACTCCAGCCAGTGTCAGGGAGTTGCTGAATTCCAGCACGTGCTGCTGCTGCTCCCTGTGCATTGGTGTACCATAAATCCACCCTGTGCTCTCCCTCTTATCTGAATTGTGATGCAGTTATTAAACAAAATGTAAGTCTATTTCATATCCTCTTTAATACTTTGAATAGTGAACAATATAAGGCTTAATAAAAGCTGAATGCTCCAAAACTGCTCTTAGAACTGAAAATATGACTACATCAAAAGACTTTACAAGGGCAGGATTTTAATGGCTGAATAATACGCTGGAACGGAGCAATAATTTCTTCTCGAATGCTGGGATGAATTATTTACGCTTTGACAACATTATGTGTCTCTGAAGCAGCTTTTAGTTATTCGCCTATTCGAGGATACAGCTGATCCTGCTGCCCACTCTTGTAATTACATTAACCTCTTGACACTACATGACAAGCTTTTCCTGTGAACTGCGATCAATAGCCCATAACTGCTACCTATTTAATAGGACCACAGTTACACTTCAGATATAATTAGCTCTTTCCCCCTCTTTCTCTTTTAACTGATTATGGAAAAAAAAACATGTTGCTTAAATTACGCCTCCCCCCCCCCCCCCAATAAAGGCTGCTTAGGAAAGAATAAAAGCATTTGGATCTCTGAATAAGCATACAATATATTCCCTGAGTTTCTGTTCAGAAATGTTCGGACTTTCCATTAGTCTATATCTGCATTTAGATGGCCTGGGGAGCTCCAGCATGAGGACTTGCAGTAATCAGTTCCAGAGGTGTTGGTACAGGTGGGCAAGGTTGCAACCTGACACAGCTGAGGCATATGTGTGTGATTTGGTGACCTAGCTTCACTTCCCCTCTGTTTACACTCAGCTCTGGTCCGAGCACAGCACTTTGTGGCATGCCACTTGGGCACAGATGTAAATTTGGTTGAATGTGTACAGGTCTGGAAATGAAGTTCTGACTTGCTGCAGTACCACATTCAAGCGGGTGAGATTCTGAACCTCATCTTTCTGTTGCATTACGGACTCTCGAACAGACTTGTAAATGCCTCATAACAGATAGGGCCTAAGAAAGGGTGTGCGGCTCCTTCACCTGTAGGCGGATGGCAGTGCTCATTCAGCAAGTCCAAAGAACAGTCCCCAGTCCTGTTTCCTAAGTCTACATAGCTGTTTCTAAATAGCTTTTTGCACTTTCATGCCTTAATTTGCAAAATGACCTTTTGGAACTGAGGAGAATTTCTTTGGCTTTTTTCCTGCTGTGGTGTTGTTGTTGTTTTATTTATTTTATTATTCTTTTTTATTTTTTCTTTTATATTTTTTTCAGTTTTTCTTTTTTCTTGTTTTTCTCTTTCATTTTGTTTTTCTCTTTCCTCTTTTTTTCTCCTCTCCTTTTTTCTTTTTTCTTTTTTGTTTTTCTCCTTTTTTCTTTCCTTTTTTTTTTGTTTTTCTCCTTTTTTCTTTCCTTTTTTACTTCTCCTTCCCTTTTTTGTTATTCTCTTTTTTCTTCCCTTTTGGTTTTTTTTTCTCCTTTCTTTTGTGTTTTTCCCTTTTTTTTTCCTTTCTCCTTTTGTGTTTTCTTTCCTTTTTTTGTTTTGCTATTTGGGTTAAGCATTCAGTGTTGCTGCTCTTTTTGATATAATTAGATAAGCATTTTTAAAGAAATTTAATAGCTTTTTCTATATGGGCAGTTTGCAAGATATATTCTAGCAATATAGGTAGTAAAAGAATCTGGATGGTTTTGTCTCACTAGAGACATCTTTTAATATTTATGGCCATCTATGAACACTTCAGGTTGCAGCACTCCACGGGATCTCCCTTGAATGTGAAATTTGGGGAGGTTAGGTGCCTGGGTTTAGTAGAAAAAAAATCTTTAGTTTCTTGACTTCAGTGGCAGATTATCCAGTCTTTCTGAACGTATCTGTAGTGATAAGCTTTCTGTGATGCAAAAATGACAGAAACTACTTTCATTCTATGTAAGTAATTATTCTCTAGAGTTAATACCCTAATTTCTAGTAAAAAATAGATATATTTATGCTTTTTTCTTTTTATTTTTGTACATTTAATTTACTTAGTAAATGGTCCAGAATGTGGATATTGCTGAGGTTATAGAAGGACCCAGGGAAATGAGAATGCCTTATTCTCACAGAAGCAGAACTTAAACTGATCTGAAACATTAATTCTTGAGAGATGGTGTGAGGCTTGAGGATTAACATCATACATTCCTCAGATGATTTACTTCTGCTTAGTAAATATTTCATTTCCAATTTCAAGACATAATTTTATCCTGGCCTTAAAAAAATCAAACAGAATAACAGTTACGGAAGCATATTTTTGCTATAAAAACTTCCTTATTAGTGTGTGCAGTTAATATCGAGATACATTTTGCAGCATAGATGAGGGAGCGGAATTGTTAATACCATTCTAAATTAGAGTAATAATGTTGTTTGAGATGGTAACGAGAAGCTCCAGGGGATAGCAGAGAAGTAATCAACTACAAGGCAGAGGATCCAAGGAAGCTCTGAAATACATTCCCATTTCTCCCAAGACACATGAGAGACAAGACAGAGAAGAGCTGAATTAGCAGTTAATAATATATAATGAGTTAGAAGTTTGAAGCTTATGATGATTCATAATTATTATAAGAAACCAGTTGGTCGATTTCTGAATTCAAGACAAGCTTGTTTTCCTGCTTGCTGCCTATTGCCACTTGCCATACTTGTAAGGTGCACTGCCTTTCAGCAGGCCTTAATCTTGGGGATTTCTTTTCCTTTCTGCAGCACGTCTGACAAGTACACAAAGGGTTTGGCTAGGTTTGCTTTTCCACCTTCCCAAATGAAAAAAAGAGAGGTCAGTCAGATTTTCAAAGGTATTTTTGGTAACACCACTTTCCTCTCTCAGATCTGTTGTTCCCAGCAGCTGGCAAGCTATGTTAAAGCATGGTCTTGTAAAACTGCTGTCCTATGCAAAATGAAAGATTATCTCTTTCTCTGCAGAAGGGAAAATTTCTCTTTTCATGACTTCTGGACATGTCAGAAGCTCTGAAATGTGACCCTCTTGTAGTCTGGACAGTCTTGAAACCAGAGTGAACGAGAATATAGGAGGGAGATACTGGTGAAGGACCCCAGGGGAAAGGACGAGGAGGAGGAGCAGGAATAGGCACAGCAGCAGTGAGCCAGGCAGAAGCAAACACCGTCATGGCAGAATGGATGAGTCTAAAAGATAGTTGTTTTGGAATGCACTTATTTTAAAAGTAATTTATCAGCTTAATAATTTTCCAAGCTTAGCACCTTCCTAACCCAAATTAAGACCAGTTGTAGTTTTTCTACTGTTTTTTAGTGGTTAGTGGTATTCAGATACAAATAGTACACTGCAATCTTTCTTTGGAGCTCTCCTTGTATTATTTAAATGTGTGACAGTTCTTCTACCAAAGATGTTATTCCCTATTTAGGATAAGGGAAGGTTTCTTTATTCATAGTTTAGAAAGCAGGAATTTAAACATACTGAGAGGTAGCTCTCTTTAAAGGTCACCCAGAAGTTACGTGATGAAGCCAAGAATAAGTCAGATCCTTTGGATCATAGACCTGTTCCTTAATCACAGGGATAACTTTCCTGCTTCATTACTGTTTGAAATGCACTGAGAAACCTTTCTGAATATACATTTGCTCAATGCTATTACAAGGTTAACGCTACTCATCTGGCTGGAATTTTCACTAACAAATCATATCACTATGTATTTATTTAACGTGAGATAAACTTTCATTTTCCTGCCAGCAAATATTTTATTCCTTAGATACTGAGCTAACTAAACTTACACAACTTGCATGACTGATATAGAAACCGAAGTTACACAGTAGACTATTTTCTTATATTTATAATTGATAGCAACCAGGATATCAGTTCAAAATTAAAAATAAAAAAAAAAGCAGTAATTTGTCAGCATTAAAGAGAAGGAAGTCCACACTGGGAAATGCATAGCATAGCTAAAGAATTTATGTACCTACTCATTTTCTTGCACACCCATATGATTAATCTTTATGCTATCCACTAGGCTTCCGAGAAACGTTTTCTCCGCATTGCTCAGCGCAAGGCAGCTCCTGGAAAGAGCTTAGAGTGGCTTCAGTTTTGCAGGCTTTTCTTCTTGCGACTGTAACTGCCAAATTTGTGCTTCTTATGAAAAAATGTCTCCCTCTTGCTAGACCTTTTTCATAAGCCATTCGACCTTAGAGAGGGGTATGCTAGTCTTTTAAGGCTCGATGAATTGTGGCTTGGGAAGGACAACGTGGTTACTACCTTTAAGCAACTTTTGGTGCCTTTATCTGACATGGGGAAGCAGAAATGAAAATTAAACTTAGTGTCACCTGCATGACAATGCAAAACCCTCCCACTGGGCTGGCAAGACAGAGTCTTTTTGTGCAGGAGCAATTCCACTAAAGGGAGTAACAGTCCAGCCCAGGACCTCCTCTTCCACGGACCACACGTTCATTCTTTTGTCATTTGGAGGCTCAAGCATTTAGCAAAAGCGTCTAAATGAGGTCTCTGAATACTTTACTGAAATAACCCTGAAGATTGTAAACAAGTATTTTTCCTGCTTTTTATGGCAATACACTCATATGTCTATGCATTATTTAACAATGGTCACCTAACAATGGCAAAAAAGCGGTATCTGGTGTCCCTGTAAGATATTACAGCTATAGTATCCTATTACTATATATAATATTCATAATGGCCTAAGAGATACATTCGCCATATCCAGTGACTGTCTGAAATAGGGGAGGAGAGGAACAGTAACATAATCAGGCTACCCATACGCCTGGACTCAGGACACAGCTGGGCTGCTTCTGTTGAAAGCAAACCCTTGACTCCTACAGAACAATTTGCTTCCACATTTGTTTTTCTATCACATTATATCAGAAATGAGTCACTGTTTTTAATACAGGGCTTCAGCTGCTGAGAAGCACCAGTCTCTGTGGTGAGCAAGCTATGAAGCCCGCCAGTTTGCTGAGGCGGGTAGAGCGCAGGCATCCTAATGAGAAGATATTTGGAAAGCTGGGGCCACCTTCTAGAAAGGCAAAAATGACCTTGACGCCCTTCTCCAGAGGAGGCATCGCCCCTGCTTCTGTGTCCCAGGCAGGACGCAAGGCCAAAGGCAGGGAGCCGTGGTGACAGCATGAGGGAGGCCAACTTGCCTGCCCCTCTCCTGCCCGTGGCACTTGGCTCGGCTGATGGCTGAAGGGCTCCCTGCTGCGCTGCTTTCCAGCCTCCCAGGGCGAATTTCCTCCCCATCCGTTTCTCCTCGCTCCACGCGGCCAACCCAACTTAACCAAATTACTTTCTCCCACCTTTATCCTTTCTTTGCTGAGAACTCTTATCACCTATTTGTTGTCTATTACTGTAGACAACTCAACCCCTCATAGAATCGAGTAAATCTGTTTCTTTTTTCTTTCCAATTTTTTTTGTGTTTGCATTTTTTGTTATTACTCTTTGTGCTTTTTTTTGTTCTTTTGTTTTTCCTTTTTTGTTTCTTTTCATGTTTTTTCTGGTTTTTCTTTTTTCCTCTTTTTACTTTTTTCTTTTCAGTTTTTGTTTTTTGTTTTGTGTTTTTCTTTGGTTTTGAGTTTTTCTTTGAGTTTTTGTTTTATTGTATTTTGTTTTTTGTTTTTCTTTTTTCTTTTTTATTTTCTCTTGATTTTTGTGTTTTTCTCATCCTTTTTCATTTTTTCTATCTTTTTCATTTTTTGTTTTTAATTTTGCTTTTTTCTTTTTTTTATCTGTAGTCTTTTTCCTACTTTGTCTCACTTTATCTTCTTTTTCTCTTCTCATGTTTTTATGTTTTTCTTTTTTTGTTTTGTCTTTTTTATGATTTTTGGGTTTTCATTGTTTCTTTTTCATTTTTTCATGTTTTTCTTTTTACTTTTTTCCTTTTTCTTATGTTTTTTTTTGTTTTCCTTTCTTCATTTTCTTTTTTCCTTTTCCCTTTTTCTTTTCTATATTTTTCAATTTTTTCTTTCTTGTTTCTTTTGGCTTTTGTTTTGTTTTTATTTGTTCTACTTTGTTGTTTTTCAATACTTTTGTTATTTGTTCCCTTTTTGATTTTCTTATTCAGTGTTCAAGTGTTTCAAGTGTTTTTTCTCTCTGCATTTTTTCCTGCTTGCTCCACCTTTTTATGTTTTCATTTTTCATTTTTCCTTTTCATGTTTTTCATTTTTCTTTTTTCCTTGTTCCTTTGCTTTGTGTTATTTTTTCTGCCTTTTTGTTCTTTTTGTCTTTTTTATTTTTCTTTCCTTTTTTCTTTTTCATTTTTCTTTTTCTTGTTTTTTCTCTTTATACATTTTCTTTTTTCCTGTTTTTCACCCTTTTTCCCTTTTTTTCCCATTTTTCTTTTTCCTGTATTTTTCCCCCATTTTTCTTTCATTTTTTTCCCTTTCTTCTTTTTTGCTTTCTGTTTTTGTTTACGCAGTGTCTGTATACAGGTTTTGACTGTTTTTAAAGCTTACTCCTTTTACAAAGTAATTTGGTTAAATGTTTCTTGAATATTGCTTGCACTTGAGTTTAATATTTCCATATCTAGCAGTCACTATCAGGCTGTTGTTGAATATTCACACAAGATTCTGTTTCTCAGAAGTTTTCTGCATTATCTACCCCACTCTGGTTTTCTCCATGGACGCAACCCCATCCATATAGGGAAAATGGTAGATTTGGACACAGGTAGACTTGAACCACATACAGAAAACAAAATGAAATATTCTGTGGAAAAATGCACAACAATATGTGCAAGAACAAGAATTATCTGGGGTAGTCTCCAAATTGGGCTGGGTATAGCAAGTGATGTAGTTAAAAAAAAAAAAAGGCGATGAGGTTTTCACACATTTAGCTGGGAACTGCAGCATCCTTTAACAGAAAGAAGGGCTGGTACAGTTTGAGGCTACATTCACTATAACGTATCTTAGAGCAAAGAAATAAACCCACAGATTTGGCCTTGGTTTAATTTCTTGGGGTTTATAATGCCGTCTCTTCTTCCCTAGATTAGCTCCTCTCAGCCTGTCATAGTGACACCTTGGATTACTGCTATCTCTGCAGGCATCCTCGTGCCTGGGATGGAACATTTCCTGGAAAGATATGAGCCGAAAAATGCTGGCAGGGAATTAAATGGGCTGGAAGGACTCGTGTGAACACTGGGTAAATACTTTGAGCCTAGCTAGATAGCAGTTATGGAAACGAAAGCAGAGCAACATAACCGATGGATAGAGAAAGGAGAAACTGAGTCATACCATAAAAGCTAGGATCTAATCCGAAGCAACAGAAATGACATAAAGTGGGAAAACGGATTTCATTATTAGGAAAAATTTCAGGAGTGGTATATACACCAACAAAAGCATATGATAGGTAGATAGCAATTATCTCTCTGTCGGACGGGCTGCCCAAGTGCTCAGGGCCGTGTCAGTGCGAGCAGCAGGAAGGCCTCAGCACACGCAGTCACCCGGCTGCTGGTCCAATGCCGCTGTACATGGCAGGCTGGTAAAAAGGCCTAACGGAAAAGGTCTCAGAGCAGAGGCGAAGAGGGCTGATACACAGACGGTACCAATGTACCGCCCCGCGAGCAGCTCGGCGACCGCCGACATGGCGGCTACCTCAGGAGGCGCGTTGGGGCGGGGCCGCGGCCGTTGGGGCGGGGCCGCGGCCGTTGGGGCGGGGGCGGCGCTGCTATGGCGACGGGCGCCGGGGCGCTCCGTCCTGCGGGCGCTGCCTCGCCGGGGCTGCAGGCTCTGCTGGTCGCGATCACAAAAAGCACTTTTGTTAAAAACCCTTTTCCGGGGCAATTCCGGGGGAGGGGTGGAGGTCGGAAGAGTATTTCCCTAGGAAAGCACTTGGCGTTGCAGGCGTGCCTTTCCCAACTGCAGAGAGGGCACTTGCTGCCCTGGAAAGGTAGGAGCTCATTTCACCTGCACAAAAGGTATTTTATTCAAATATAATAATGTATATATTTTAAAGCCTGCTGAGGCAGGTTTTGCCCAGCAGTGGGTTCCTCGCTTAAGCTCGTGGGTGTTTCCTGCTCTTTATATCCCCCAGGATTTGATAAGAGCAGGGTTGAGAGAGAAGCACTACCTTGAAAGCATACAAAAAAAAAATCTATGTATATGCATGTGTGGGGGTATATACATAATATTTATATATACACACATATATTTGAGGGAGTCAAGCTGAGAAGAGTGAGAATAAAAGGTGTTTTCTGGCTATATGACAGTAAAACAAACCAACATATTCCCAGATATGATGTTAGGCAAGAGCAGCAGCTCAGGCGCTCTGTGTACCAGCTGCAGGCTGAAATGCGCTCAGGTTCCCAGGATCACCGTAAGGGAAAACGTCCCCTTATCCCGAAACGGCACCAGCTCACGCGGCTGCCGTAATTCCCCATTCGTGTGTCATGCTCTGCTCCAGCGAACAAAGCTGCACGACGTCGTCTCGCACGCAGCGAATCTCTTCATCCTCCTTAGAACGGGGGTTTTTCTTGCACTAAAGCAGCGCCGGGGCCGGTTGCCTTATCCCGTGTTACGGGAACGCCAGTGACTCCAATGGGGGAGCCGCTCTCTGTGTGGTCACGTTCCTCACCTGAAACTCAAACCGGATGAGTTTCTGTAAAACACAAAAAGTCTCCTTTTGCGAGACTGCCTGCCCGTTCCAGAGCAAATGTTTTAGTAGATATACGTAACTTAATATGATTTTAAACATCTGTAGTTGAATTTAAAATAGAGCATTCACCACTGAATGTTTGCAAATCTACACAAAAGTGTAGTGGTTTGCTGCTTTATTAGTATCATAGTTGTCCTTTTTATTTTTTTCCATTTTTTTTGTGGTCCATTTATTGCATCTGGAGCAGTGTGAGGGCAATTTGTTTTATTCTTTTACACTTCTATCAGAGTTTTTGGGAAGTGGATGCATAATTCAAAAAAAATGCTACTACTAATGCCACCCATTTCTGCACTTTTTTTTCTGCTGAGAGATGGACTCCTCTGATATCCCTTTCCTTTGAAATCGCATTGGCAAGTGTTTAAAGGTGTTACGAGAAAGCTTTGAAATGTGAATGCTCTAAATGACTGTAAGTGTCAGTACTGGAAGTACTCTGAGGTCACACAATGACAGATCAGCAGTAGTGCAAGGTATCTTCTCTGACCAGGCAGCATCCAATTAATTTTACTTGTGTGGTGAGGAATGACTTTCTGCAGCAACTGATAGGAATCAATCTAATGTGCTAAATCAAAAAAAAAATCTGGAAATTCACCAAGCCAGTACAGGCCACAGTCTGTACAGATATTTTCAAGGGGGGAAAAAAAAAAAAAAGGATTAAATTTCTCAGGTCTGCAGGTTATTTAGCCCTCATCTAAGTGGGTGCTTTAGCTTTGCTCTCTTGGTTTTCCTCAGAAAAAAATTAGCCTTGTTTTTCCCAACCTGATTGCCATATTCCTTTAGAGGATATTTATTGTTAAGCCACGGCCCCTGTTATTTCCTTTGCTGCCTGAGCTTACTCAGAACTCTACCTCACACATGCAATAAAGCCCGGTAGCAGAGGAAATAACAGTGCAGTTAACCTCCTTAACACTGATAATAAATAAGCACTAATAAGATATGTACCAGGGTAGCAATTGCCCTGACATAATGAAATGCACTAGTTTAAATAAGTGGTAGCTGGTGTCATTGTGCTTTTCAGTGAGGAAAGTATGTAGGCACTATATTTCCTGGGTAATTTATGTGTCAGCTTTTCTGAGAAGCTCAGCTGCTGTTCAGATATTTAGTCCAAATCACCCAGTTTTCAGAAATGCTTGACACCCAGCAGAACCCTTTGTTTTTACAGGTGCCTATCGGAGATCTGAGCAGTTTCATTAAAAATTCTACCCTAGCTGGGGGTGCCCAGGGTTCTTGGAAACCTGGCCTCTATCTCCTCTCTCTTTGTTAAGCTGCATTTCACTGGATTAAAGCCAGCTCGGCTGAGAATTTTGCTACCGTGACTCTCGATTGAACATGGTATCTCTGCTATCAATTTACATCCCTGTGGATCAAATAGCTCTCTTCATCTCATTCCACTGACAAGCGATCATGACAACTCCATGGTGAATATGCACTGCATCTGGAGGGGAGGCTTGCTTCATTGTGAAACTATTCTTCAAAGTGGCTTGTGACATGTTTTGAAGGAGAGACTAAGGTTTTCGTTGCGCCAGACCTAAACTAAGGGAAAATGCAAAATATTCCCCTCCCCGCCCCATTCACAGCTTGGGTACTGCTTAAAACAGCTTGTGCTGTAACTGAATTCTATGCATACTAAAAAAAATATATATATATGATGGTACTGAATAACCAAGATATGTTTATAGGTACAATATTAATTAGACAATCATAGCTCATAAAAGCCACATGAGGATGTGATTTGTGAATCGCAACTAACCCTGAGTGATTGTGCTAATTTGCTATGGTTTGGAAAGAGAAATGTAAATTTGTAAGCCTTGTTCCTCATTATTACGATTATTATTTTTTTTTTTACTCCACAGTCCTCCTGACACTTACTGTGTTACTGAAGACAAGAATAATAACACCAGAAAATGGTTGTCTTTTATCTCTGTAATATTGCTGGCAAATTGAGACAGTGTTGTAGCAAAATTGTAAAGGTAATTTTTTTCTCTGAAGTGCCCACTTCTTTGGTTTATGGAACTTGTCAGATTTTCCTTATTGCCTGGTTGCAGAAAAAAACATCTGTTACTGCTTTTGAAAAATATTTGTAGCAGTTTTACATCAGGATTTAATTACTGCCAGTGAATGGTGGATGGGTACCATACAGTGCTAACAGATTATATATATACTGCTTTATATCTATGAAGTATAAATGCCAAATAAGGACACTATTTAACTGACTTTAGTAACAAAGTGTATGTGCTGATGTGGTGAGAGAGCTGGAAGGATGGAGGATTTAACTTCAGACTTGCTCACAGAGTTTCATATCACGACTCTGTGCTCCACAGCAGAAGGCAGCTCGCTAAATTTTACGGCTGCTTCAGCCATCAGAGGATCTTTAAGATGAATCCTGAAAGACTCTGAGGTATTAAAAAACTTCTAGGTAGTTGCAGTAATTATTGCTTCTGCTTTTTTAAAGTGCAGAGCATTGTTGGCTTGGAATGCCGTGCTTTGGATGGAGTTATGTTTTAATAAATTATTTTGTTAGCTTTTAGTCATTCATCTGCTTTGGGCTGTTTGGGAAACATCTTCTTAGACTTTTATATTAGCATGAAGGTACAATCTGATTTTTATACAGTCCAGAAAGGAAGACATCTCAGTCATCTAGAAATATCAATGCATAAATATGACTGATGGCATTTCATGGGAGCAGTTTCTCTGGTAATTATAGAGAAGCACAATACCTGAGGCAGCAGCAATGCAAGCTCTGGCTCCTTCCCTTTTCTGCAAAAGCTTATGCCATTCTGATTTTGAAAGCCTTTTTTCTTCCTGTTCTACAAGAAGAATGAGCTTTTTCTCACGTCTGATGACTTCCCTCATTTGCATTGTCCGTGAATTCTCTCAACTCTTCAGCCTCGTCTCCATAGCGTATAAGCTGTGGCGAGATAACCAAAAGCAGGAGATGGATTCTTTTCTACTGTGTGCATCTTCAGCTGAACAGCAAAAGGGGAGGGTTACAGGCAGAAAGCCAAGGGACGTCACAGACGGGACTGAAGTTCCAGTTTGGCCTGGGGAACTGTCTTACAGTGGCTCCCCGCCCTGCTCAAGCTCTTTTTGTTTAGTATTTGCATGGGAAGGAAAGCGCCCAGCTTGGCTGGTAGGAGCAGGCCTGGGAATTTGTGGAGAAATTCCTCAGTGCTTATATATGGGATTATATATGGAAATCATGATATTATTATAGCTTGCAAAGAACATTTATATGAGGGAGGCACCCAAATGCTCTGCTCTACATTTATGTATGCAAATAAGTGACAGTGTTTGGAGTTTGCAACTCAGAAACATTTTTTTTTCTTTAATCTGAGTCCTCAATTGGTGCTTGCAGTGATCTAGCCATGGCAAAGGTTGAGACTGTGGTATTTGAAAACAGTTTCAAGGGCCTTCAATGTTTTTTAGCAATATTGACATGCCTGCACAAGCAGGCTGACTTAGTCTGAACTCTCTTTGTACCAGTTTATCTTGTGTATGGTTCAAGGATTCAAACAGCTTATAGCCCTGGGGATATCTTATATTGCTTTTGTATGAAGGCTTTTCTCAGAACAGAAAATTAGAACCCCAGCAGATATTGCTGCAGTGGCAAAAGCTTCATGTGTCAACCTTTATTTTCTTTAAAAATTCTTGGAATTCAAAGACCAGCCTCTCTGCCCCTTCCCTTGCTTTTGCCTGCTAATGCTTTGCAGAAGGCTTTGGTGATGGATAGGTTTGTCTAGGTGTTTGTTACATTCTGACATCAAATAGTGTATGCAGAGTTAATGCCATGAGTTTCAGAGAGACTGAGAAATCCTCCTTCAGCTTTTTCCTGAGCCCTAGGAACTCATTCACATCTCATTCATTAGACAAACTAGCTGATCTGAAAACAGAATGCAAAATAGCCCAGATTACTCTGATGCAAAATTTTAGTAACCCGTTTCCCTAAGGAGGCCAAATAACTCAACATCTAAACCTCAAAGAAAACTCGATTCTGAGCACCCAGTTTACGATGGCTCAAAAATGAATGTCGGGTAGTGTTTATAGGAGCTGTAAGCTAAAGACAACAGGCATTTTGTTAGTTTAAGATGGCAGGCCTGCCCCTCACCTGTAATCTCTGAAGATTACCGGCTCCTACCACACTCAGGAGCCTGACAATGCGCTGTTCATGGAGTACTGGCCTGGGGCAGGTTCGTAACAACTCACGTTGCTGCTCTAGGGAGATCATTTCACACAAGTAGTTTCTTTAGCCCTTCCCAAATGAGAGACAATTCCCATATCCTCTTTCTATGCATGGAGCTTTTTGCTGTCAATTCTACTGTGCTCTTTCAATTTCACATATACACATCTGCAAATTTAAAACAGATATTTCCTTGTGTGGAAGTAGGCTAGTAAAATGAGGAGACCTACTAGGCTGAGGTTCAGGTAAACATTCTGGATCCAGATATTTATATGGAACTGTATGCCTACTTTACAAAGCTGACAGGAAAAAAATGTGATGGTGTGTTTTCCTGCTTGATCTCTGGATCTTTACTCGTAAGTTCATTTGAAAATTTATAGTTTCTGAAGCAAGAGGAGACTTTTGTTGGCCTGTGTCTGGCCTGCTGCAAAAGTAGGTCACAGCACCTGAACTGGCTGTTTTGGCATTAAGACTATCTCTTCTGTTTGAGTGATACTGCTTATTAAAAGAGTGCTACATAAGGAAACATTGAAAATATTCAAATGTGAAGAATTAAGAGACTTAAGTGGCAGAGAAACTGCACCATTTTTTTGGTAATATCTTCTTAGACTTAATTAGTTTATTTGTTTAAAATTGTGCAATTTACTTTTAGTCTGAATCAACTGGTTTAATTTCCAGCTGTTGCACTTCACTGACTCTTTCTGCTGTTATTACCACTAGAGCTTGCTTTCTTGCAGGTACTAGCTTGAGTGTCAGTGTGTGCTTCAGACTTGTGCCTGTTTGTGGTGCAAGCCCTGCTTGCTTCTCTGAAGAAGTATGGATCTTTGGGAGCAAGCCCAGCACGAGGTGGGGAAAGGTCCAGGTGCATAGGGCTTAATGACGCCAAAGGTACCTCTTGAAAAGCCCAGAGCAGAGGCAGACTGTGTGCTGTCACTGGAAAGCTCTAGGCACTGCCTTTGCTCAAGCCGTTTTGATCTGTTACCAACACAGCAGTTTTTTACAGATGAGATTATTGTCTACAAAATCCTGCAAAGTAAAAGACTCCTTTCAGTACCTGTAACAACATAGGTTTAGGAAAATGCCAGCAGCTATAGACTTCATTCTGCATTCTCTAAACCGACCAAATTCTCCCATTGATTTTAATACCTCTCTTGCTTGAGTAATTGTTATGTGAGCAGGTCATGATTGAAATGGCCTAATCCCCATTTACAGGAAATGTGTATGAAATAGAATAGAAATATCCAGAGAATGGAGCCAAGTGATCATTGTGTGTGCAGTTAAAAGGGTTTGAGTGAGGTAGAATGTAGCTTTAGCTTTGAAGATAAAACTACCACACTGAATTCTCTGCCTCTCCTTTCCATTTCTATCCACTATTGCCTTCTTGCTGCCTACAGACCTTTTCCCTCCTTTTTCTGTCAGTTTATTGCAGGCTCTTGGAAGCTGAATGTTGGTTCTACCTACAGCTCTATTCATCTACATTTTGATTTTGTGCTGGCTGAAAATCACTAGTTACACAAAGTCCTAATTAAAAAAAAAAAAAAAAAAAAAGCCAAGAAACTCAGGTCCCTTAATTCCACCAAATTTCCCCCTCCTTTTTTTTCAACAGATTAAAACAGCAAAATGAAAAATAATCTAGCAGGTTACTTTTTCCCTCTTGATGCCTTGAGTTGATCAAATCCCCTTAAGTTTTGGTTTTTTTTTTTGTTTTTTTGTTTTTTTTCTTTTTCAAAAAAACCCCTTTGTTTTTCAGCTAATTTCATAGAGCAAACACAATGTAAAACTTGACCAAAAGAACTGAGCATCATGGGTAGCATTAGCAAATGTTCCTGGTGTTAAAAAGCTTCTTCCTACATTTGCCGGAGGCAGACATACTGGTAAAAACCTCTCTCTGCTTTTGGTGATACAAGATTGCCCTTGTATCTGTGATTGATAAATCACAGAAGCACTTAGCTAAACAAACATAATGATAGAGCTGAAGGATTTTTTCCTCTTAAAATTCTTTCTGCAGAAAAAGTACATTAAGATAAATATTGCAGTGGTGGATGAACGCAAGGAGGCCTATGTTCTTGTTGGGCGATATTATTAGATAAAAAGTGCATATGCAGTCTGCCCATCATTATTCCAGAATAAATCTAGTATCCTTCTGGTTTTACAGAGAACCATTCCCACTCTTCATCAAGACATATGACAGCAGTTTTTGCTTCTGATTTCTTGGTTTTGTGGTCTATTACTCAGAATACTCAGGAGTTTTTACCTGAACTTTTTCTTTTTTCTTTTCTTTTTTTTTCTTTTTGGGGGAATGAGAGCTCATTTATTCCCTTGAAAGCTATAATTTAAAGTTAGGGCAATCA
The DNA here is from genome assembly GCA_003342815.1 of Eudromia elegans. NCBI lineage: Eukaryota > Metazoa > Chordata > Aves > Tinamiformes > Tinamidae > Eudromia > Eudromia elegans. The sequence goes on along the minus strand of PTEX01000002.1, from coordinate 1,993,781 downwards.
GATTCCAAGCTGCTGATTTTCTTGAGTCCAAGTGTAACATAGATACTTTGGTGTATGACCTGTGTATGAACTTGAAGGAGAGAAAAAGGGAGGAAGGGAAGAAATGAGAGAGAAAAAGAGAAAGAAGAGATGATCCTGTAAGTAAAGTAACCTTGCTTGATCATCATGAGAGAACAAACTCTCTAGGGGCCAAAGGATTTCCATGTCTACAAAGGTCCAATAAAGGGGAAGGCTGAGCTACTTACAGTGTCATCATAGCCATAATTCTCCAGCCATAATAAAACCCTGGTATGTTATTAATTCAGCTGTTCCGGTTGCTGTAGAGATGATATTCAAGTACTGCCATTAATTCATCTTTTTACTCACTAATATATTATTTTCTGCAGGGATTCATTGTTTTAACCCTCAAAGTGAATTAGCCTGTGGCATATTTCAAGGGTTTCTGCCCAATTAAATCAGTCCAAGGACATCCACATTGCATCAGAGCCACTAGCATTGCATTAGCAAAGATAAAATCCACAGTCAAGAGGGTAGGATATCTTTAATGGGACTTTATCACTGCGCCTTCAAGTTATATATATGAGAAGGAAAATGTGCTTGGCTATTCCCACAGAGATCATGCACTCTGAAATTGCCTTAAAATGCACAATCACTAACAGCAGGATTTGTCACACTCATCGCTCATTAGTTTATACCAGAAAATTACTTCTGAATAAATGCTGATCTGCCACAGAAAATGTATAAAGCAGTAACTAAAAAAGATCATCAAAACTACAACATTGCTGGGACTTGTTTTTTACAGTTGTGGGTGATGAAGGCTTTTTAGCTAAAAAGAAAATGAGCACATATAGCACTGATAGAAAATCATATGAAGCAAAGTGGTATGAGGAAGACATGAAAAATAGCTGAGTAGAAGTTAAAAAGCTTTGGTGGACTTGCTGAGGTCTTGGTACCTTGACTATAGCACCATATTGTTTGAGGCTTCTTGTTGCTCTGGATTGCAGAGAGCTCCTTGTGTGTATTCCTCCCATCAGACTCGTCCTAAGTCTACCCTACCTACCCTAAGTGCAGGCAGGAGAAAATAGCAAATGGAAGTAGCCATCCTGGACCAAATTCTCCCCTGCCCTCTGTGTGGAGTAAGCAGGCCTGTGTTGTTAATTTGTGCTCGTGATTAAGCAATCAGGAAGGGAGACGAGAGCAGGCATGAGCGTTGTATATCTGCAGGCATGAGCGTTGTATATCTGAATCCGTGCCCTCAAATTCTTAGTATGCCCGAGTCTTGCAGTCCCCTGTAATTCATCCACTTGCCATTACTCGTGGCTTGTGCAGAGCACCATCTAGTCTTACTGCCACACATTTTTCTTCTAGAAATAAATGAGAAACATTTTAGAAAATCATTTGTTTTTATTATATCAGTACCTACTTTTACGACAATGCTATTTACAAGAATCAGACTGCTTAGATGCAGACTTCCTAGGTATTAGAAGATAAAGACAGGACAGATTTTTACTAGGTATTATGCCACACTAGGGAAGACATTTAAAACACAAATAGACAACATGTAGCACATGTACTATTAAGCTTTTACAGGGCATTATTCCACTCAAGGGAGACTTGTGGTGTGAAAGGAGAGAAAAACAGCTCAGGACACAGAGAGCAAGACAGATCTTCACAGGGAATTATCCCGCACCAGGGAGGCTGCTATTGTGAAGAGACGAAAGAAAAACAAAGCAGAACATAAAGACAAGAGATTTGACTGGCTTTAACATTTGCCTCTGTGATCTAAGGAAAAATGGGTAGTGCTGGGTGAAGAATTCACTCTGAAAAGCTCATTCTAAGATCTCATTCTGTTTTTCTCTTTGCTAATTGTGAAGGTCGAACTTTACAATTTTTTCACCAACAAAAGTTGTATAATAGATATTTTTTCTCCTCTGTATATAGGCTGAAATGGCCAGTGAGATAGTAGTGAGTGTACTGAGAAAAGTTCTTTTCAGAGTTCCACTTTTTCAAATACCTTGAAATAGAGCTGTAGAAATAAAAGGGACAAGTTGGATTTTGCTGAAAAGGGCAATTAGGAGGACCAAAAATACTGACTTAGTTACTGACTTAGGGTCAAAATAGTCAAATGATTTCAGACAAAAAAAAAAAAAAAAGAGTACAATTCCAAAATGCCACTCGTGTGAATTTAGAAGTAAATGAGAAAGGGAGTGTAGCTGCTTAAATATCTCAATATCTTTGGTTTTGGATTGAAACAAAATATTTTAGAATATTTTCTTTTAGTCTGTTTTTTGCTTTTTGAAGGTTTTGTTAACTTCTCTTATTCAGATGCCATTTGCAAAAAGACAAGTCTCTGAGCACTGACATTAGTAAAGCCTCATTCCTTATAGACTATAATCCTACAATTTCCTGCCCGAGCGTTTTATGTTGATTTGCCTTTCATATCTGAGAGGTATAAATCCTTCCCACAGATGAGCATTTATAAAGTTTCTGAGGATTCCCTGGTGTCTAAGAAGAGACACTGTGATGTAGTCATTCTTGGAATCAGGTCTCATGACAAGCCTCTTTTCTCAATTTAACTGAAATCTGTAGTAAGTGCTCTTTTGAGATATCTGTCTGCTATAACATATTCGCTTGAAATGAATTCACAGCTGTGAAAGCTACAATGAGGGGGAGCAGACACTGCATAGTCCAATGGCCCTTTTTATCCAGAGCAAACCAGATTAAAATTGCTCAGTGGTCAGGTTTACTGGGTAGCATTTCCTGCTCTGTCCTCCTGTGGTCTGTCACATAGTCCAAGGAAGTCCATGCTGGGGAAGCGGGACCACTAATTTGCTGCCATGAACCCTGGAGTGACAAATAGCCTGCCGTGCATTCGTATCAATTTCTGCATCCTCTTTTATTCATATAGACCTGTACCTTGCTTTCTTCCCTCTAAAGCAGGGCTATTTGCTTGCTTTGCTGCATGCAACAAGAACAGTCTTATTACTGATTATAAAACATTCAAATATCATAGGGAAGAAAGTGGTATAAGCTGCTTTGTATGATACAGTCCAATATGTGAATGTTTTCATAGGCTTTCCAGGTCATTCTGTAGCATTTAATAGGCTACTATGTGTATAATGAAAACAAAACAGAACAGAACCAAACCTAAACAACCCAGCCATATAAAAAACAGAGCTTGGTTTCTCCTATTAAGCTCTGTGGCCTCATGAATAGCTCTTTTGGTGTGATGTCATGGCTGATAAACTCTAGGAGAATTTTTCTAAAGAAAGGGAGATTGCAGGAACAGCAGTTTTCTGAAAAAGAGCAGGAAAAAATCAAATAGGTAAAACTTACAAGGGTAGGAAGAATTGGCAATTAAAATAAGATTAAAACAAAGAGAGGGGATACAGAAGGTGATTTTTTCTAAGAAGTTGGACATGGTCCTGAATAGCTAAGAAAATAATAGCAATACAATAAAGACATATTAGGGAGGGTGGAAATAAGAAGGAAATGGAGAATGTGGAAAACATCCAGTGGGTGGAGAAAGAACAATTGTTAGGATTTATGCACTTTGGCTGGCACAAACTTACCCGTGCAGCAGCTACTTTCTAAGACTCCTGTAATTCAGTAACTTGTTTGTTTTTTCTCGAGTTTGGATGTGTGGGGGAAATCCAAACAATCATCTTCTTCCTTCTTTATTCTACCAGAATCGAGCATAGTCTCACTGATCATGGGGCCAAGGTGGAATATAATACATGAAGAAACAAGTCAAGTATTCCAATATTTATTTTTATCACACAACATAATAATCAATAAGGTTTCTATTCAGGCATATTATTATGCATACATATAATTTGTCCTCCTCTAGTTGCTCTAATTGGATCTTATTTAAAGTATTGTCAGTGGGTTTTTTGTTTTTTGTTTTTTTTTTTCCCTCTTGTGATCCATGCATGGACATGGATATAAAGACACACAATCTCTCCTCTTTCGTATCGGCCAGTAGAGCCTTCCAAAGCAGGCTAGTTCTGGGAGGCCATCAACAGAGAGAATGTGTCATTGTCACAGCTAATAAAGGTAGGCAAAACAAAAAGCTGCATCTTGCATTCTGCCTTGTAAGTGATATAATTTATGCTTTGTCAGGATTCTTCTGGAGTCAAAGACCCAAAGACTGCTGCTGACAAGGAGACTTCTTCCTTAGCTGTGCCTGGCACTGCTTAGGGCTGGGGTAGGGACATTTGGAGCATTCCCACCTGCCTCAGAGCTTCTATAGGGCAGAACCTGACTTGACACTGCTTTGCCCCAACTGCTGAGAGCTTTGGCTTAACTTCCACAGTGATTGATCCTAGAGCTGCCTCCCAGCTGTCCAATTCCTGACTTTCAAGTATAACAGATACTTGCTTAATATTGCAACACTACTCTTGTTGGTTCAGACATTGTCTACACTGGGGCTACTCACAAAATTACCTGCCTTAATATTCTCATGGTCATGCTTTGCCATTTGCATTTGCCTGTGAGAATGCCAGAGATACGTGGCAGTTTTGTTTTTCCTCATTCATGTGCTTTCCTCTACAGGCAGAATGAGATGCTGTCAGCAACCTCTGGGCAGAGCTGGAGGCAAATGTGGGCAAGACACTGCAGAAGTCATGCTGGTGAAAGCTACATCTTCTTCTGCTCTTGCTGCACAAAAATGCTTCATGATGGAAAGTTTTCTAGTGACAGAGAGACGTATACAAAGCTTTTGCTGTTGCATGGTCCTATCCCTGTTGGTGTGTAATTTGTCCATGTATTACTTCTGTCCTCACATCCAGTTTATACTTAATACAGTTGAATTGCCACTCAGTCGTAATACATATAGCCCTAAAAAGCCCCAAATTATGGGCTGAAGAACCTCATTTCAATGAAAATGCTTCTTTATTCTGAACAATCTGAAAAAAACCAAAAATATGATAGAAACATTCTGAAAAAACACTTGTGACTCAGGTCAGTGTGACTGAATTATACCTGGTGTCTGGTGACCTCTTTCCGGTCAGCAAATGGCAAAAATCAAGTTTGATTGTGTGGATGATTCAATGTAAAGGGTGGTTAACTCCAGACTCTCTACGGTGTTGAAGGTGATGGATTTGCTGCATCCTCACTCTTTGCTGAGGTAGATAGAAGTAGTCTTTCACCCAGTGTTCCTTAAGATAGAGACAAACTGGGAAATTTCAGCCTGCCCAGCAGGGATCACAGTGATACTGTGTGCCCTAAAAGATGGCTGTTGTGAATGTGGTCTCTAACACCACTAGAGAAACAGGGCAGACGTGGATTCCAGGTTATGCTCTGCTGGCAAGGGATGGCAGGTGAATATAAGAATTATGCTGAATGCTATGATGGACTGAAAAGCCATCCGCTGTACAGCCTAAGGTGTTGTTGATGATCGGACTGGAAAGAGCGTGTGTTTGTATATGTGTCTGTGTGTATTTTTTATTTCTCCATTTTAAGATTTAGGTTTCTGGCTTTCAATCTGGGAATGAATAAGAGAAAAATCATTTTAACATTTGCATGAGGTATCTTGCAGTATATAGCCTACTGGATATTACATGACCTTCATGTAAAGATCTCCATGTAAACATGGATCTCAATAAGTTTTCTGCTTCTGTAGGAAAGCAAATGTTCCCATTGTATGTTTTTTCCACACTTTTTTTTTTTCTTACTTTTTTGCTTACTGTTTGGCTCACAAGGAAATATCCTAAATAGCAAATGACCACTCAGAAGTAAATTGTGTACAAGGAGAGAAGGGTTTGGGCTGTGGGCACGGTCCCCTTCTCATTTCTCCCCATGACTCAATGGAGAAAGCGTCTGCATCTCCATAATCCCAGTTCTTCTTCAGGGGGAAGGTCTGTGAACTTAAAGCAGGAGGGCATCTAGTATTTCAATTCCTGATTTTTTGTGCTTCTAAATATCAATTACAAGGTTTGTGTAAATTATAGGGATGATGCACTTGGAGTAGCTACAGTATGTTTAAACTGTCTGTACAGGAACAATAAGGAGGTTGTGAAAATCTGCTCTAGGAAATCTCAGACATAGTAATAGATAATCAATGCTATGTGTAGAAACCTGAAGCCAGAAATCAGCACTTTTTTAAAAAAAATAAACTAGCAATTTAGGAGTGCATTTCAGGAGCACATTAATTTAACTGGCATTAGATGAGGAAATGTTAAGATTATTAAGGTAATAAAAACAATTAGTGTGAGGTAGTTTTTTTGTATGACATAGGTCTCATACAAAAGATCTACTATATTGGAGAGACTGAAAATATTTGGAGGAATTTCAGGTAGGAGTTGAGGTATAAAGGTCTTGAGCTTCTGGAGCATTTTGCAGCAGAATACTGCTTTATGACTGATATACTCTTTGAAACACAGAGATGTGATAGTAAGAGTGAAGAAGTGGCCATCCTAAGAGGGGTTCATGTAGCATGTAAGAGGTTTATCCATCAGCCTTGCATCCTTTGGCAATATGTCAAGGAAACTTGAAGAAGAACATTAATTTGTTTATTTGCTTGCATAATCGTGCAGGCAAACTTGTCTTGTTTGCCCATGTTATAAATATTTCGAATTTGTTCCTGGAAGGTTACTGCATTAGATTTTCTTATGTTTAAGCAGTAAATCAGGAGAATTTCCATTGGCATTAATAGGCTGAAATCATTGTAAGAATGATGGAAAGGAGATGAGACTTGCACCCACTCTGTATTTTAATAATAGAGAACATCATTCAGTGTTAAATCTTTACAATGAGTGGTGGAAGCTGTCTTTAGTATCGAGGCAATGCATTTTATAGCTGTTTTGTGCCTCTCAGAAAACTGTATCCTTATATTCTTTTAGTTTTGCTCCTGTGAAAATGATTAAAATTTTACAATCCCTTTGGGCAGAAATAATTCCAGGTTAGTAATTTCTCAATTATAAACTTGTGACATCAGCTTGGGCTGATCAGCTTTATAATCCTTGCATCACATTTGCTCAGCTATTTCCTGGGCCCTTATATGAGTCATTGCTATTGATTCTTGTTGACTAGTTTATTATTGTGTACAAACCTATTTTTTTTGATTGGCTTCACATTGGACCTAAGTTAGGGGACCTTCATGGCAAACATATTTTCCATCTGGTAGTTTATTCACATTATCTTTCTCCATTTACTAATCACAAATGCCAGTATTTTGCAGGACAAAATCATGTCCTTCAGAATATCTTCCATGTTACAATGCATAGTTGTCAATCTAAATTTAACTTGACTTTTCAACATCATAGGACTCTTGGAGATGCCTTGACCAATACAGTATAGTTTCCTCCTACTTAAGGAAGAGATCAAAATATGTTTTTTATTTTGACATATAATCTGTTAGCTGAAAGCATGGTAACTTCAAGCTTGAGTGGAAAAGCATAATTGCATTTTTTTTCAACAGCCTGTTGTTCTATCAGGTGCATTGCATAACATATCTCACCTGGCTGTTGTTGGAAATAAATGCCTTCATTTGAGGAGAACAGAAAATGCATGCAGATTCTCAGCTGTTTGCTATCTTCCTTGGACTAGAGATCACCATGCCTCCTTTTGGAAACACTATAAACGAAGTCTCTTGCTGTCAAAGTTGGCACCTGTTGTAGGTAACTGGGTCCTACGTACACCAATAGGCCTTAATTGCCCAAATCAGCCTCACCTGGGACCTTTGTACCTCCTCTGCACTTGTGTCCAAGAGCCTCATTAGAGCTAAGACCTGAGCAGAGGAGAGTAGTGGCAGTTCAGATGTTGTTGGGTTAGTGGTTAGTCTGTGAAATCTGAATATCAGCAGTGCAGGAGTGGAGCTGAGACCAGGTATGTTGGTGATGAGGTGGGAGGCTGCTCGGGCCTGCGTTGAAGGGAGGCTCCTGGGCTGGTGTGCAGGAGGTAGGTGGAGGGCCTAGGAGAAACCGGTTAACTGGGGCTGTTCAGGTGTATTGGTGCACTCAGGGCCTTGGTGATACGGAATGAAAATACCTGGTTTTGTGAGTTTTTTTTCTGTGAGGCTTTATATGCTAAAGGACTGCATATATATATGTGTGTTTTGTAATATAGCAGTATGGACTGGTGTGTATCTGATTTCCAGTTGCTGTGGTGTGCAGGATTTTTCATTTGTTTTCATAATGGTTTATCTGCCCCCTCTCCACCTCATCCCTGGCCAAAGGAAAAAAAAAATAGCAATGAGTGTTTAGGGGAAGCCTGTGAATTTCACCTGGAATGCAGAAGAAAGTGATTCTGTACAAAGCCTTAAATAACCTTTTGTGTAAAAATGGGACCAGGTTCTTTTGACTGCACTGATATTTTGTCTACTTTTGTGCGCGGGGGGCCTGAGTTTCACATCTGTGGAAAAAGCTGAGATGAGGCCAAGGCTCTCAGTGTCTGGTTTCACTGATGACATCTTACAGTACATATCTGTTACATATCTGTATACAGAATATCTATGCTAGGCATTAAACTGGGCTTATTGCAGCTTACCATCTGTACTGGTGACAAAATGAGCTACAGTATAGCCTCAGAATGTGATGATCTCAAAATGACTTTGCCCTTCATCTTTCTTAAAGCATGTGCAAGGCGGTCAGCAAAATTGGCAATACAGGGAACTCTTCTTTTGCATTTCTTGTTCTCTTCCTTTCACTTATTTGAAAATTTGGCAGTGATCTTAAGTTTCCCTCCAGGTTAGTATTAAGAGACATGCTTATCCTTGTCAGGTCTTCCTAATTTCACTTTATCTGGTTTGTGGGTTCTTTTTTTGCCTGTGGGTGAGGGTTTCATTGCCATCAATTTTTAAGCAATGGTAAATGTTGCTTGGAATTTGAGAGGTGGATATGCTAGATGCCTTGGGGTCAATACCACTCAAGGCAGAAAATGCGATGCAAGCCCCTCCTTAGGCACAAACACAGCCCCCCTTCAGAGAGGCAGAAAGCATGAAAGAGAGCTAAGGTAAGGAGAGAGGCAGTTTCTGGACATAAATGGGTAACCTGATCTTGGAAGATCATGGAAGATTAGTGTGCTGTCCAGGAGCAGAGAGTTTCTTTTGGAAGAATAAAAGCTATGGATTAAGTATAGAGGTTCATCCCACTGGTTGTGTGTGGCAAGTCTGTTAGGCTCTGCCTAACAGCAGTTGTGCGGAGAGCCAGCTGACGCTTTTATTTGCCAATATTGCAAGCCTCAACAAATCCACAGACACCTTGGAGACACTAAAATCCCTGTGAGGCTGGGAGAATTCCTTGGTCTCTACCATACTCTTTACAAAGATTAAAATAAGATCCTTTAATGATGCCAAAAAGTGGCAGCCAGCTGGACATCACATGTAGGTTAAGCTTGATAATAGCAACCACAAACCACTTGTGTAAAAAGTTCTCTGTGGTGCCTACAGCTTATGGGAGGGTTGGTAGTTCTGGGGAGTATGGGAGAAAGGAAATAGTATAGGAGAGAGGAGGAGTGGCTGAGGGATACAGGACACAAATGAGTAGGAAACTTGCTTTGTCCTTGTCGTGCCCGTGAGACAGATCGCTTATTATTTCTGTCATTTATTAGGAAAGCTTCTGATGTCATCTGAGAAGACTATACTGTGAGGTATGGACATTCACAGTGCAGTAAGCTTTTTAGCAGGGAAGAGAGAGTTTCAATTGAATAAGTTGCAGTAAAACTTGAAAGGAGGGATTAAATTGAGGATTACAGTATATAATTGAGATGAAACCAACATTTCCTCCTAAATTGGATGGTACAACTGTGAAAACTGCTTATGTCGCTATTGATGTAAGTGCTCAGCCCACTACAAATGCAAGTGGACAACAGAACACTTTCCAGTACAATGGTGAAAGGTCTGAGCTATGGTAATATATGCTTTTTTTGTTATTTTTAAATTAAGTTGCCCTAATTACCTAGAATGTCTGGAAATGCAGGCTCTAGGGTTGTCCTTCTGTGTAAAATCATATTCAAGCTGATGCTTCTTATATGAAATATGGTTCTCACAGGTTTGATTTAAAAATTATAAAATGTAGCATCTTTGGACGTCTGCCAACTTTGCTAAAATGGCATCTGTGGCTGCTGCCAGGCTTTGTGTGGCTGGGGGAACTGCTGGCTGGTTTGAGGGATGGACGTTATAGGAGACTGTTGTATTCCCAGATCTGCCAAGCTGGTGGTAGTAACAACTCTCAAATATTCCCCTTTCCTGCTCACAAAGTAAGAGGGGTTTCTAGGCATGTGACCCTCAAAATTGAGGAGCGGGCAGATGGTAGGGAGGAAGCAAGGCTGTTTCCCTACTTCTGCGCTGCCTGGTTATGGAGGACATAAGAGCTGTAGCTTGCAAATAGAGCACTGAAGTGTTGCTTCTGCCACAGCCCTCATGAGCACTTTGAGCAAACCCTTGTGCCTCCCGTTAGTGCAGTAGAGGCTATCCCACTTCGGAGGTGGAGGGAGGGGAACTGCAGTAAGCGTTACTCTGTTAGCAACAGTATTAACTGGCTTTTACTAGGTGGAACCTCTTAGCTACTTTTCAAAGGAAGCGAGATGTGAAAGTTGAGACTGAGCTTTCTGGCACTTAAGATTTACTGGAGAGCTTGTTTCCATATGGTAATATGGATACTGTGTCCTTTTCCAAGAAAGACTGGATCACTGGCACTGGAAATCAAAGAATGAGTGTACTGGATAAAGCCGTGCAGAGAAATAAGGAAAATGTCAATGAAGTGTCTTTGGGTGAGATAACAGAAATTTGGTGCAGGATAGAGTATGGAAGATGAGGAAAAGGAAGCTAGAGACATCTTTATTTAAAATGTGGCACTACTGGCATGCTCAAGTAGTTAGCTGAATCTAGCTGTGTGTTTGTGTATATTACATATGTATGAAAAAATGAAGCAACCACTGCTGTGAATATACAGGCTGACAAAAAAGAATAGGGAATATGCTTAGACATATATATTAGACTCTATATGGCAGTTCCGTCATCTGTATTACCAGTGTGCTACATTGGGTTGCTGTGGTGAGCTAAAGGTGTGCCAGAGATGGGGTGTGCATGCAGTGAACGCTTCCCGTGATTCTGGGTTCATAAGGGTTTTAATAGTCTTAAAGGCTGTTTAACTTTCCAACCTCTTTATCTGTCTTTCCTTTCAGATACATTCAAATATTTTGTTAGCATTGATTTGATTCCAGCACCTCTTGCTCTCAAAAGAAAGTCTAGTACAAGAGGCAAAGGCAAATGTGAGTTGTCAGAGCTATTGCTGACTTATGATTAGTTTGGGAGCTTTTCAAGAAAGAAAGTGAAAATGTAGACATAAGGGGGAGGAATTGGGAACTGTTTAGTCCCTATAGATTCATTGCTTTGTTTTCTTTTGTAATCTTGTTCCCACCTTTGCAATCAGGAGCTCAAGCTTGATAAGCTTCTAATTTGTTTCACTTCAATGGCTTTTAAGTGATGTTTAACTTGCATTATTGACAAGCCTGGCGTGCCATCTTGTTTAGAGGAATGCAATGGTGTGTGCTGCAACTTCCTGCAAAGCATAAGTGAATATGAGTGACTTGTTTCTTGACAAACTGAAATTGCTACTCCTAACTGTAGTGAAGCCTGGTGTTAGATGCCAGATTCTGCAAAGGGAGGAAAAGTTCAGTCCCACTTCAGCTAGAGAAAGGAGCAAAGTGACAAGTTTTCTCAGTATTTCAGAATACATATAACGGTATTTCTGCTCCCTTATACATACCTGTGTTACTGCTGTAAAAGTTAAATTGTATCAACTCTGATTTAAGATATGAAATTCATTCTTTCACTTTTTAAAAGCAGAACATCCTATATTATGTTTTGGCTCAGGATGAGCGCTCACATTGCAGTAGACACATCTGGTTGCAGCCAAGCTGGAGGAAGAGACCTGCTTCCAGGTGGTTGCTGCTGTTGCTCTGAAAACTCACTGCCCTCTTCTCAGACCACTGAGCTGCTTATGGGATTCCTCTGCCCAATTTAGTCAACATGAGCTGCATTAGCAAAGAGCTGTTAAGCTCTTTATGCTGATCAGCTTTGCTTTGGCTGAAAGAAGCACTTGGAAAAGTAGCTCAGCTGAGAGGTCTCAGAGAGCAGTAGCCACAAGGTGAGTGGAAGCAGTGATGGGGACATGGGCTGACAAAGCTGGAGCTGGGGAAGAGCTTGTGGCCATGGTCTGGGATTAAAGACTTTCAAAACCTGGTGAGACTATGGCTCTACATCGGCAAACTGTGTTTCATATGCTGCTAAACTCCTTCTAGTTTGGAGTAATCTGCTTTGAGAGATGCAGCACATTGTTCTGGATTTTCACTGCTCTGGCTCATCTTGTAGGCTTACTCAGCACTTTTCATTGAGAAATAACTCAAGTGGGTGGGAGGCTCCTCTCCCACCCAGCCTTGCCCTGGGGAGATGAGGCTTCCTCTTCAGAGGAACATGCTGGTCTTCCTCTATCATCAGCAATACTTTATAACTGGGGAAATGAGTAACTTATTAAAAAGAAATCAGAGTGAAGGGAAACAGAGGTTGTTTAGGATGAAAAGGATGTAGGTATCTGAACTGAAACATAGCCAAGATGCTTAGATTAATTTCCCTGTTCTTTCACAATATTCTTTGGGATGAGCAATGAGAACAAATGGCCATTTGTGTTTAGGCTCTCTGTCCTAGTCTGTGTAGGAGGTGACGAAGTGTCCTTACGATCCATGGGCTCCAGACTTTTACTGACCTTGGAATGCTTCAGCGCAGCTCTCACAACAGAGCTGGCTATTCAGAAGTGTTTGCAGTGCTGATAAAACTGTTACTACTCTCTGGTAAAAGTTAGTAATGGAGTAGCTCATTAGTCAACACTTCTCTGTATATTAAATGAAGAATGTTTTTCAAGTAACAGGAAGGACCTAACAGTGTCTAATTATAGAGAGTAGTTGGTAACTATGTCACTTTTATTTTAATGGCACAATCAATTTTATAGATGAAAGTTTGAATTAAAACTCAAGGAAACTGTAGCTTTAGGCAGATGGCCAAAATGTGAATTACTGTACTTAGTAACTTGAAGAAAAAAATAATTTAGAGGATTGCATATGTGTATTTTCTAGAGGAAATGTTGATTGCTTTTGTCTTATGTCCCTCTTAAAATACTGGCTAGAAGTTGGATGAAAAGCAGTAAACTAGATGACTTGAGTGGACGGTTTTTGCAAGGTATATGTGTGATTTTAAAAGTTATTTTAATCAAGCTTCTGGCTGGATTTTTGGCATGAGGCTATTATGGTTTGATGTGATAGATATAATTCAGAGCTTCCCGTTAACAAAGTAATGTTAGGTTTTCCTCTCGCTGATCCCAAAGACTAATTTTTTTTCCTCCTAACTGGAAACTCTTTTCAAATAGGACCGAGTTCTGAAAAGTTATGACTTCACTGAAACTGCAGGCATAAAAATTCCTAGCTAATGCTGAGGTGTAGAAATCAAATGTCTCTGAACTTTTCAATTTTCTGGTTAATATAAAATAGGTCCCTCACCAGTTCTGGGTGTAAGTGCAAAATGTATGTGTTTTTTTAATAATGCTTAAAGGAAGTTAATTAGGGTTAATGCATCTTTTTATACTTAAACTACCAAGGATGGACTAGTATAAATATTTTAAGATGACTTTTAAGCATGTTCAAAGCTTGCAAGCAGTGCTCTCCATGCTTTTTGATAACAGCTGGCGATCTCCAATTATAGTTCACAGGTTACCCGTTCATGTGGCAAAATCTGTAACTAAGCTCTGGCAGGCAAGTGTTCTACTCCTGTGTTTCAATGCTACAGACCCCATCCCTGAGGAAAGGGAGAATGACTTTCCAATAATACTACAGCTCAGTGTGGCTAGGGATGAAAACAACATCTTCACATTGCAAGGGGCAGGTGTTACGATATCAGTACTTACAAACAAGAAGCTCCTCTGTATTTTGTAGAGTAAGAATATTTTAAGTTCTTAAACTTGACCTAGCTCTTTGACAAATAAATGAAAGCAAGTCAAGCTTCTATGTAACAGCAGATCTGATTTTTTTCCTCCAAAAAAAGCAGGCAATGGATCTAGAATGATTGCAGGCAGGAGCAAAGATGTCAGTGCTTTCTGTTCCCCACAGTGGATGAAATGCACTTAATTTAAAGTTAATGATAATCTAGGAGCTGAACAGTTGCCTTCATTCTCCCTCAGGGTTGCAAGAGGGCTAGCTAGCATCACTAAACCTCTTCAGAATCCAAGTACTTGGGTTGGAAAATGTATTCAAGAATTGAGTTTTAATGCAAGGCAATAATTCAATATCTCGTTTTGTTGAGGCCTTGACCTGGACTACAAGTAAACCAGTTGCTGATTACTTATCTCTTAAGCTATCTACTCTTCCAAACCACAATTAATCAAAGTAATGAGAACACTTACAATTTCAAGAGTTAAGAGTAATTTTTCAAACCAATTAATTTCTTGGGGTTTTCAGTTTACTCATTTTAAGGAGACTTGGTCAGACTTATAGCTCTGAGAAATATATAAAAATACATGAAGTCAAATGATGTAAAATCAACTGAGCTGCTTATTATAAACCTACAATTGTACTGCCCAGTAACAACTGAAATGACTTAACATAGCCGTTTGCTGTGGAGATACCCCCAGCAGTATGCTGGGAGAGTCCATGGCTCTCCCATGATAGTCTGTGGGTTTGTTTGATTGTTTGTTTTGCATCTGTAAGAGAACTCCTCTTGTTTGGATAGAATGCATTTTAAACTATTTATACACTTAACACAATTTAAACACAAACCAACCAGAAAAAATGCAATTTGCCTGCTTTTGTCACACAACAGGCTTACTGACATTAGTCATTCTCAGTGTCCTGAGGCAGTAGCAGATATAATGACTGATAAAAAGCTGTTTCACTGACTTCCTGCTCCAGAAAATAAAGGTATTATTACAGTGTAACACACATCATTTAGTTGGATATAAAGTTAGCATGAGGATGGTAGTGTGGATAAAGACATGGTTTAAACTGCATGAGTTTCTTCTCTTTTTAAATTTTTTTTTGAAAGAATTGTTCATTCTTACTTTCAGAATTCAGCCTCAATTAATGAAGCTGAAAAATCAGATGCTTGGACTATTTTTCTGATTTATGCTGTGCCACTGTAAATTCAGCCTAAGCCACTGATTACATGGCAGCCTTACATGCTGGGACCTGAAAATGAAATGGTGCTCCTATCTCTAAAATAGAGTATCCAGCAATTTAAACACTGCAGAGTAAGTTTGCATATGGAAATAGAGTTCCCTTTTCTGAGCAAATTCACTTCTCTGTAGAGGGCCTGGACAAAACCTGTGCACTGGTGATGTCTTTTATGCCCTGGTTCATGGGCGTGCCTTACTCTGCCTATCTCCCAAAGCAGTATCCCTATTTACAATGTGTCCTTTTATCTCCTTTCATTAATGGCCTTGCCTCTTCAAAGGTGACTTGCTCTTTTTTTGTGCCAACACTGCATGCACCCTTAGCAATTGCTGATTACAGTAGTGAATGTGGGCAGCCAGTTTGGCAGAACTGGGGTCAGCAGTAAGGCAAATATCACAATATTCCAAGATCCTGGTACAGAGCAGAACTGTGCTGTTCCCTGGCTGTGCAGGGAGCTCTGGTCTGCTGCAGGATCCTCCTATGCTAACTGGGATATGCTGGCGGAACTTGTGGTCTGTATAGTGACCTAGGAGCCCTGTCAAACTGGACAGGCTGCTTGAAGGATCATTTCTCCTCTATAGCTTTAAGCGTCTGTTTTTGCACGTAGCTCTTTAGAACTGCACATATTCATCACAAAATCCCACTTGATACAGTGAAGGAGTTGAAGCAAAAATGAGAGAATAACAATATATTCAGTGTACCCAATGTTGTTGATGCTTCCTCCAGGGTTTGGCTCCTCTCCTACGCTTCTCTTGGTGTCACTGGAGGTGCAGTTCAAATCTTGTGCAGGTACTAGCGATACCTGGAGCTAGTCAGGATGACCAACTCTGTGTCTCTTGTTCTGTCCCTTGCAGGTATTTTCTGCTTGTATAGACATTACATAGGAAATGGGTCCAGTGGGCTGGATTTTTCCAAGGGGATGAAAGGAGCTTATTGCTACATTGAGCTTTGCAGAAGAGCAATAACACGGTAGGGAATGACGCTCTATTATTTTTAAAAAAGGGATTTACTTTATTCCATCTATCCCCCTTCATGCATTTGCCATTCACTTATATGGGAACACATCCTCCTATAGTAGCCTTATGCAACAACAGTCAGTGTTTGCAACTCGTGGAATTCTTCATCGTGTGGTGTTTTGGGGCTGTGCTCCAATTGCAAACCAGTTTCTAAGGTTCAAATAGTGTATGCAAATATGTATAACACCTGTAATATTCAGCATTTCAAACATGTTTTTAACTGCATTATTGTGTGATCTGCTATGCAAGTTTCATAAGCCAGGAAAAGGATAAGATTATAGTTATCATACTTCATATTTATGCATGCATTGCTACTTGAAGGGAAATTTGTTAACTTTAGTGGGGTCAGATATTGTTCAGAATACTGAAGTGTGTCTTACTGTGTGCAATTCATTTGCTGCAATTTATTTTGTAGCTACAAGGGATTCCTTGAGTAATCAAGAGAGCAATGAGAGAAATGTAACATTCAATTATTCTGGCATGAAAGATGCTTTATCGCAGGACAAATGCGTATGCCTCTATAATGAAGAGAGGTGTATCATGTGAAAGCACACCAGGAAGTTCTGTGGCAAAGAGGAAAACTGATTTTGTGAGTGGAATTTACTAGCATCTGCACAAGAGTCTTTAAATCCCTCTCATTTACAGCTGTAAAATTAATTTACAAGTGGAGGTACTGAAGACTTACCATTTTAGTGTGTGCTGCTCTGTTTTTATGTACAAGCCACACATTTCTATGCACAGACAGAAAATCAAAGCAAGATTGTTTCCAGCACGTGCTCTGGTGTGCGGTAAGCCATGGAGGCCTTGCTGGCTGGCACTTGATAGGAGTCTTTCCAGTAAAACAGGCGTATTCTCTTAATTACTTATGGAGTTATAGGAAAGAGTAATGGATTTGGAAATGGTACTTGCTTTAGAAATGCAGCCCACCTGTGCCTGCTAGGTAATAACCCTCATGCTGTTCTTATGGTACTCATACATGTGGGAGTTCAAAAAATATGAAACAGAGATGCACAGAATAAATACTGAAAACTGCAAACAGAAAACATTGCTTCTGTTAGACTTGGAGGGCTGACTGCTTCCAAAGCAAATTGCTTTCCCCTGTATTTTACCCCATATTCAGTTCTCAAAATGTCCCTGATCACATTGGCAAAGTAAATTGCAATGAGGATGGTCAGTACGCACTATCTCCAAGTAAACAGTTGTAAAAATTACCTTAAATAATGGGACTAATGGAACAAGCTTTGCTCTCCGTTCCACTAGTAGGAATTGAGCAGATTTCAGTGTAATGTCTGTCTTCACAGAGGCACTTCAATGATGTGGTTATTTGAGGGGAAAGTGGTTTAAAAAGCAGTGAGGCACCTTCAGATGTTGTCATACATGGTTTGTAGTCTAATAACTAATTTTAATGCTTGTAGAGCTATGCCCATCTAAACTGTAAATATAAGGAATTGCTGTGCTGTACAGACAACCATTCCTGTTCTTTTCGGGAGTGCCAAACTGCTAAGAGTGGCAGAGTGGGAATGGGGAGTGTAGATTCATTTTTCATCCTCGTAAGAAGTCCTGTCCTGATTAAATTGCCTTAATTTAAATGTGGCTTAAGCCGGGGATAAGGGTAACGTTCAAAATGTAATGGCTCCTGTGCTTAAATTTCCTGTGTGCTGTCCATCCAAATGCCCTTCCTGCATGTATGGAACACAGGAAACCTGTCCTTTTACTATGATGATGCCTTTTTAAACCTTAAAACTGAAACCTGGTAGTCCTGCTTCACAGGACTCCCAGGAAGTGTGTTCCTTCTGTTGGAATCTATATAGACTGGCTTTCCTTATTTCACTTTTAGTTTCAGGCCCAAATAAATCTTTCTGAAATAACCCAGGTGTTTTTCTAGTGCTTATCATCTGCAAGATGTGAACTCGACCTACTGACTAAGGGTTGCTGTGTTTTGGTCTATCTGACCTCTTGTGATGAGGGAGGATCAATGGTTAATGAAGGCTCCTGTCTCCCTGTGTCCTTGAGCATGGGTGGCCTAGTCTCCCACCCAGCCCTCTTCTGCAGGTGCTGCC
This sequence comes from Eudromia elegans, assembly GCA_003342815.1. Taxonomy (NCBI): domain Eukaryota; kingdom Metazoa; phylum Chordata; class Aves; order Tinamiformes; family Tinamidae; genus Eudromia; species Eudromia elegans. The sequence goes on along the minus strand of PTEX01000002.1, from coordinate 1,975,549 downwards.
TGTCCAACACACTGACAGGATGCCCTGCTCAGCATAGGTACAGGCATTCTAGGGATTATTTTCCACACCCAGTGGAGAGTCACTAATAGTGAAATGTCCACCAGAAAGTGATAGCTGGACCTTTTTTCTATGATATATGTATCTTTGTCATGCTGCTAGTAAATAGTCCTATCACTTTTGTATTTTCTTTCTTATCTTGGTATGCATTCACTTCTGATTCAGTGTTGCTCTAGTGAAGTAATATGTTGTCATCACTAGAGCCAGTGTGGTCGTCCGTGCTAGTGAATCTCTGCAGCTTTGAGGCTTTAAGCTCATCTCGGATGTTAATGAGTAGTTCGTAACACAGGAAGATCTATTTCCTCTCATTTTCACGTGGAAATCTAAGTTAAGAAGCTTTATTGTTTGTTAAATAGTTGTGGCCCCTACATATGCCAACTGACTGGGTGATTTACGGAGAGAGGTGGGTTGTTCTAGGAGATGATTCAGCCTACTGAAATCTGAGGCTTCTAGGCTAATCCTGTGAGGTTTGGATTCCTTCCTGCCTGGAAGGCACCTATGTGTCTGTATATTGCCTCCTACAATTGAGGTTTGCTCTTTATTTACAGAATTAAAAAAAATTTCTGCTCTACATTCCTAGTTACACCATGCTAGTAGCTCTTGGTGTACTACAGAAGAGTAGCTCTTGGTGTACTACAGTGGATTTGAGTTCAAAATCAAAACTCTGGGCTGAGGCTGATGGCAAGCTACCAGCTGTGCTAGCAGCTCCGACTGTGTCAACTCCCGAAGTAACTGTTAGGAAACTCATTCATTTTTATATGGGCTACCAAGCAACCTTCAAGTGGGAATTATTTTTAGCCAGATTGGCCTTGCCAGGTTTTGATATAGCTTTCAGCCGTGTGTTTGATATTTAAACTGGTATCTTAAGGACCCATATCTCATTTCCAAACACCTCAGCTATGCAAAAAGCTGGTTTTACTTGAGACTTAAATCGTTTTACAAAGATCTATGGCAAAGTATCCACGCATCACAAATGATATAATCTGACAGATATAAAGTGGAATTTGAGTGAAATACACGCACTGGTTAAAACAAAATAATCTATGTCGTGAATGAGAAAAACAAAACAGATGGAACTATGTCCTTGGTCATGCATCAGAGACTTTTCAGACTCTTCTAATACAGCGTAATTTAATAAGGGGGAAAACCCTTCAATATTCAAAATGTAATAAAGTGAAAAATGTGATTCTGTAATCATGTTGGAATTTAGTATCAATAACCACAAGAGTGCATTGATGAAATGACATTAGAGCTTAGGAAGAATATACACATTGATTTATAAATGATTAAGCCGATATATACTTCAATTGTGGTGTCACCAGCATGTTGACAAAGTGGCTTTATATTAGCATACCCTGTGGCAAAAGGAAGATTATATTGCTTAGTGAGTAGAGTTGTGGTTGAAGAAAGCGAGTTGTCACAAGGACATTGAACAGCTTGCTAGACTCATCTCCAAAACTGCTCAGTACATAGAAGAAAGGAGAGGTGCATTAGTACTGGTTCCTGTTTGGATGTGCAGAATGTAAGGAAGAAGTTCTTCACTGTGAGCAAGAATAACCAGGATATGGTTATAGGCTTTATGCTCAGCTGTAGCGCACAATGCTGAGTTTCAGATGGCTTACAAAGCATCATGTTTATATGGCCAACACATAGTTATAGACGATTAAAGAATCTGACTTGCTGCTGTGCTCTAACAGTATGTGCAGTTTGCCTTATTCCATTGTTTTGCTGGGTAATGAATACCTGTAATCTATGCTGGTATTTCAGATGAGAGTACAAAATACTGTTTAGAGGGGGTAAGCTTTCTTGAACTGAAACTATGGGTTGTAAAGTCACCTCAGTCACGTTAGCTTCATGATATTTTCTAGCTTTTAGTATACAAATGTTTTTGTGCTCTTTATGCTCTGGAAATAATAAATATAAGTAATGATAATCTCTCATAGCCAATTCAATCATAGTAACGTGGTCTGGATCCAGGAAGAGAAGGTCTCAGGTACCAGAAGTCCTTGGGGTTTTTTATTATTGGAAATGGGATTTTTGCCAGAATCTGAAGACCATCCTTATAGAAAAACAAGATAAATGGACTGCAAGTATAGGACCATGCCAAACTTTTAATTTTCAGTGTTTTTTTCAATCTAGCAGAGATTCAACTCAATTTGTGAATTAGTTGAAAAGGAGGAAGTGAGGGGGAAGGGTAAAACAGTTGATATTTGATCTAGAGCCTTCTGCAGAAAATGGATTTCTCTTGGCAATCAAGATAACTTAACAACCAAAAACACATTGTCAGAGGGAAAAATACATTTTGCTGTAACAGATCATATACAGATGACTGATTTCTTTCAAGTTCAAGCACAAAAGGATTGTTTATATAGATATATATAACATCTGACCTAACTTGGCATAACAGTCTTCAAGAGCTGAGGAAGGATGGCTAAAGGGCTCTCAAAATGCTTCTTGGCAAGGAGTGCAGGATAAAGATCAGTGCAAGTATAAATATCTCAGAAGGTTGATAATGAGTAAAGTTGTTGCTTTGGATAATTTGCAATGCTTATCCAACTTAGAGAAAATCAGAAAGTTTTTGTTGCAGTACATTATGAATCTGCTCTGGGTACACACTGGTTTTTTTTTTACCTTCCTTGTGTTGTACTAGAGGTACCTCCATAAGCATAAATGTGTGTGTGTGTAAACATGGAAAGTCATGCAGTGTGGGCTTAGAGTTTCGTTGATGCGAGGGGTCCTTGTGCAGCCAACTGTTCCCTGTTCATGTTGCTGGAAATTACACTAAGACAGGTAAATGCTTCAGAGCTTGATGTACTAATTTAGGTAGTATCTTCCTTCTCTGGGAGAATAGGCAGAAAACATCCCTGCTTACTGTTATATTGATTAGTAAAGATGAGGCCAGGTGGAATCTTTCAGCATAAACCATTTCAGTGGTTGAGTGCTCTACTGTGATAGTTTGGTTTGTGCTTTCAGTGCCTGTTATTTCCAGATGATCCCTGTCCTGTAGTGCACAGATCTAAACGGTTTATCTTCTAAGATCATATAAGATCCAGATGTGTTCGGTGCAGTTGGTTAAAAACTAATGGAGATATGTAAGAAGAAACGTGTAAGATCTTCCTATCACTATTTTCCTTTGTAATTCCAGTGGGAATATAAGGGAAAAGCTTTTCTCTAGCTTTGACCTTCCTTAGGAGTGGTCTTTTCATGCTTTCTCTAATCTTATGACTTGTCGCCTGCTTGTGTACCTTGTTTTACCTGATCCTTGGGGAGTCATACATTTACTATTAAAAATATTTATATCTTATGTTGGACATTGCTAATTAGAACAACTTCATCTCCTGAAGCACTTCATTATTAAAAGCTGGTTTCTACCTCTTCCCAGACTGATTTTTACTGTTACTTTAATGACTTGTTGGTCATTCTTCCCTCTCCATTACTACATCACTAACACCTTGGGAACTGGAAAAATTTGTTACATGTTATCAGGACAATGAAGTCAAGTTAACTTTATCTTAAGTGTCTGTATTTCCTATCTCTTCATCAGCACATTGTGAAAAGACTGTTTTATTGTGTGCCACCTTTATTTCTTTAAAGAATCTAATGATTTTAGTGTTGTCAATTGAAGAAGGGAAAAAAAATCTGGTAGGAGGAATGGTACACAGACATTAGAAATCTTGACTATTAAGCTGCCTGATCTATTCTTTCTGTCAGTGCAGGATTGCTTCATTTTTGATTTAGTCAATGTAATGTGAGCAGAATCCGACAGGTTTGCAATGAAAGCATCGTAAAGAAACACACTCCAGCCAGAATAAAAAGAATGAAATCCACCAACAATAGAATCTGAGAGAATTTACAAGGAAGCTTGAGTTAAATGAATATGTAGTGTTGTCCTGCTGATGAGACATAAAACCAAAGGCCTGAATGCTTATGGTTGTTAACAACTGATGTTCCTTTTTGTGTGGGTAGGGGGTAGTAGCCCCAGTGTCTTGGCCTAATTCCAAATACACGTTCTTTCCTTCAAATCTCCCTGAAGTATCAATTGGATATGGTATTCTCTTCTCTATTTCCTGCTGTAAGCCAGCATGTGCTGGGACTTTTCAGCCCAGGAGCAGAGCTTGGGAATTCCTCAGAAGGACAGGTTTTATATAAATATATAAATTAGTTATTGCAGTTATAAAGCAATTAATGTTCACAGAGAATGAGGTCAATCTAGCCCTTTATAAGAAGAACTCTGATGCTTGTATCTGTGTAATTACATTCAAGCTCCTCCCTAATATTCTCCCTACAAAGGAAAGTTAACTTGTTCACACTGTCTTGTCCTCTCTTCCTTTTCCTGACATCTATATGTACAAACTTGTTAGAACCACTTAAAATACCCCACTGTTATCTGGCATGTCCATCCTTTTTGCTGTCATATATCTGTGAAGGTCCCTACATGACCATCTTGTTCTTGAGGTTTGAAGCAGATTTTCTTGCTGTTTGTACCAGCCCAGTAGCTTTTGCATCAGCTGCTTTTAGGTGCTGCAATAATAGGAGTATTTCCCGCTGTTCCTTGAAATATGTCATCTGTGCTTGCCTGCCCCAGGAGTGACTCAACTCAGGTGCATTGCCACGCTGGATCTAGGCTTGAGTCTGCTGTTGAACTTGGTCAGAGACATGTGGAGAATGTGGCGTGCTCCCTTACAGCCACTGAAGGTGCAACAGCCACTTGGGCTTGTATGGTGCAGCGTAAAGGCAGTCAGCCAAGAGTGAGGATCACCACTTTCAAATATGAGCAACCTGGACAACTTGTGGACTGGTTTAAAGATAATAGAGGTTTTTATTTTCACACCTGTTACAAAGCATATTTTTAAAATTAAGATTTTTATGTGCTGTGAGCTCTACTCAGCTTTGTGGAAATACCTGATTTTTGAGTCCATTTGAACCAATTTGTATTTGTTTTAACTTGATATGGTTTCTTAGCACTGTTGTCATTTCAAATACCCTAGTCCTGGCTAATAAGCTTTAATTGTTCCTGTTGCATCACTCTTCCTAAACTGAGCCTCATTTGTGGTAAAGAGGCTGTATGTTTGATTTGTTTCCTTTTGCTCACAGAAAACTTGGTACAGACATCTTTCCTAGTGTAAATTGAAATGCAAAGTCTTTCAGATTTCTAGACACTCAGAAAACTTGCAATTTTCATTAAAATACAAGAAATTTGGAAAAGTATCTTGCTCTAGTGAAAACGGACAGCCAAATCTCTCACAAGCCAACAACAGCATTAGGGTTTATGCTCATTACTACTTTCTTTAGGGAAAAATACTATTCCTAAAAAGGTACAAAACTACTAAAAACGTATCTTCCTTTCTGTAACTTGATTCTCAGATAACTTCTCCCTACAAAACATTATGAAAATGAGATTTTACAGTTTTTACCTTATTATGTGGGAAGCGATCTTTACTCTGTGTTTTTTGTGAGACAATGTAGCTGAATGGTTGTGTGCTCCTTTGAAGTGCATATCTTTCCATATCTATCTATAAACATTTATCTACTTAGGTATTTTTAAAAAAAGACAGTATTGTGTGTATTTACTGCTAGGAATGCCATCAGCTCTGTTAGGCTTGGGCTGTCAGCTGGCTGCCATGTGCAGCAGGATCTATGTCAGCCCCTGTGAACGTGGGATGTCTAATAGGAGACATCTTGGGCTCAGTTCAGTGACCTAAATGTAGCGCTTAGCACCATTTGAGATGTCTCAGTTATCCAAGGATTACATGTACGTCTGGCAGATACAATAACAGGACCTACAGGAAACTCGAGCACTGCTAGTCTGTCAGCTGGAGGCCAGGTGAAATCACTCAGGGCATTTCACACAGTGCCAGCATGTTTGGGGAATGGATTGAGTGTGCTCTTTAATTCATGTCAGAGGCAAAACTTTTAGCAGGTTTCCTGGGATTGTGGCTTTACACTCTAATAAAAATTAAATAACCTCTGATTAAACCTCAAAATTATCATGTGCAGATCCTGAAAGCTTACCATCCCGGGAGTATTCCTGAATTCTGCTGGCTACAGTTGAATTAGAAGAGGAGTGTGGAAAGTTCTCTAAATATATCAGTATTTTTGGTGTTTTCTTTTTACTTCTTTTTTTGGGAAAAAAATTTAGGTTATTTCACCAAAGGAGGAGAAAAAGCTCTGAGGAAAGAAAACGATGCAACATTCCCATAGCTCTTGTTTCTAATGGCTGGGAAGATATATTACTGGACTTCACAAATTGCTATACTGAGTAAGCAAAGAACACAATTAGAACTAGAATACTGCATCATAACATATACTAATTCATTTATCTTGGCAAGTTTCACTTAGTTTAAATAATTCATAGTGTATTTTTATTAAAATCTGAAAGGAAAAGTAATGAGTTTGTAGTTGCATGGTATCTTACTGTAAAACTCTTACATTATTAAAATTATAAATGTAATCACTTGAAACAATTGCCTTTTTGCTAAAAAGCTGTGTGAGCTGATGTTTTGCAGCAATGCAATACAGCTGATGATGCTGTAGAAGAGGAGTTAGAATTAAGTCTGGTTGAATGTGATATTCCTAGTTATCCATTAACTGTACTTGGTTCTTCAATACAATTTGCACGGGCAGTTAATATGTTCTCCACTCTGCATAAACCTGGTGATAGAGAAGTGCAGGGAGGGGAAAGCACCATCAAGGAAAGCAGTGACACATCTGGGAACAGAAAGACTTCCAAACTGTTTCCAAAAATGTGTTCAGAAGTGACTACTACTTCTTCTTTTCCTTCCGTGTCAGTATAGTGATCTCATTGATATGTTATATATTTAGCTACGATTTGTAGTGTCGCTAATGGCTGTGTTGACCACTACTCTTCTTGTCTGTGTAGTGAATCTCTGAATTTAGCTTCTTAATCCTATGCTAGTTTATAGCTCTTGGAACAAGTATCTATTTTCTGTGGGAAGAGATCTGAATTCTCTGGTTCTTGGAAAACACTGACCCTCCCTTATACAACCTTCTGACCATAATGACATAAGCAGAAGATCACAACCTCAGGTGCAATAAAAAACAGCTGGTTGAGATGAGGATGAACAAAGAAAGATTTGTCCTTGTGCAAATGATCCACTAGTAAAAAGGAGTGACGTAATACAAGCTGAAAGAAGTCTTAGAGGACCGAAGCAATACCAAAGGAGTGTTCCTAACAGCAGTCTTTGAATTTAGATTTCATGAAAAAGACATTCTTTCTTCAAAAAAATTCTTATTTAAAGATTTGCAATAACTGAAGTGAGATGAACCGTAGTAATACTTGAAAACACTTTTCTCTACTAAAATTATTCAAAGAACTTGCGTTTAGTAGGCAGCCTCTGAATTGGAAGGTGCACTTTAGTGCTGCAGTCCTGTTCCTTTTCAGGCCATAAAAGCATAAATGGCTTTTGGTTTTTTTTGCTGTTAGTGGGAATGACCCGCAATAGGTGGAATGGGTGTACCTGAACTGCTGCAGTGGGCCGTCCCTGCTCCGCACGGAGTGTGTTCACCTGGTGGATAACTGGTCTGTGAAACATTCTCTGGAAAGGCAGCTCCAGACACTAGTTTCTGCTTATTATGAACAACAACAAATGCTGAGCAGTGTTCCTGTGCTTCTTAGCAGTGCAGTGTTTATTTGGATGCACTGCACATCTTCTAAGTCTTTTTCCTTTGACTTTTCCCTCTTGTTTTAGCTCCTTGTTTTCCTCTGTACAATTTTAAAAGTGTTCAAGTTCTACCTTCTGAGTGCCTTGAATGAGTTATAGCACCTCCTTGAGAGGATTTTACTGTCTTAAATCTCAGGAAGTCCAGCTGGCCTCAAAAATGCTGTGCGGTTTGCAACATGTGGATGAGCTAGTGATTTTCCTCTGAGACTGCAGACACGCCATCATTCTCTGGGATGCCCAGTTCTTTGATTTTCCAACCATATCCTAGTGCCTTCTTTTTCATTTTAAGTTGTGGAGAGCAATAAAAGAATGAAAGAGCTTAAAATGTCTTTTCATGCTTACTGTGCAGTAAAAGTTGGATTTTTTTTTTTTTTTTTTAGGTAATCCCTTTATTCACTGTGGATACAGCTTGAACAACCATGTGCATGTATCCATATTGCTTTCTTGGTTGAACTGCACGGTCTAAATCCCTGTTATATCATTCAACAAGATGCATTTGACCTTAAACATTCTACATAGGAAAAATAGCTGAATCTGAAAAGTACTTAATTCAATCATATGTCAGTGCTACAATTATAGGCCATTTTTCATGGGGAAGAGGCTTAGGTAGTTGTTTGGACAAATGAAAGGGAACTGAATTACGCAAACTTGGCCAGCTGAGTTTGAAATTCCATACATGCAAGATCTGAATGAAGTAGTAGAGCAGAAAGAGCCTATTGAAAATTACCTTTTTGACCAGATAGTGTAACTGCTGTCATTCTACTTGCTAGCTAGGATGTTTTTTTTTTCTGGGAGTTTTTATTGAGACAAACTAAGGTGCGAGTTACTCATGTAATACTACGTAATTATAAAAAAGAGTAAATTCTTCCATATCCCTTTCTAAAATGTATCGCTGGTACGTATGTATTTAATGCTTTCTATTAGAGCTTATTCTCATCTGCAAACCTAGCAACCCTATCAACTGTAACTGCCATGAATTTTAGGGTGTTTCAGGCAAATGATTACAAAACCTGACTAAAAGTAATAGTAAAGCACACTTCAATGAGCCTTAAAGAATATAACTTTATTTTAATGCAGTTTGATCAGGAAACTGCTCATGAGCAACATGCTCAAATTTCAGGTTCTTCATGATCTTGAATCAACCTATACATGAGGCTGGTTAAGTAAATGGAGTTGCTAGAAGTTTTTTGCAAAAACTTCTCCAACTTTTAATCGGACCTTTTATGAACCCTTTCTTTCTTTGACTCCATTCCTCATGCTGGTTATCCTCTTCCGATGTATTTTTCAGCAATATATTGGTAGTTAAAAGGTAAATGGTGCTGCTTGATAAGCTGTTACAGGATTCTGGAGCCTATCTCTGACAGGAAGAATGTAAGATAATATTTAAGTCTTCTGTTTCACTGGCAAATTAAGTTCATTCTGTGGCATAGGTTAGTGTTCCAGAACTAATGTGGAAAGAAATCTACTAGGTTATCCAATGTACATATTAATGTATGCATTATCTATTACTTTCTAGCCAATAAAAGGCTAATTTTAAAAAAGATAAGTTTTTCAAAAGCAGCTATGACTTCCTAATATGTGACTATTAGAAAAGTTAATCTGAAACATAATCCAGTGGAATTTAAAGAGGATTGCTTAAGTAGCCTCAATTTTTCTCTGGATCCTCATTCAGAATTAATAGGCTTTAGTTTAGACATGCAGGAAATGAACATATACTTGGTTCAGTTTAGACTATATTCTTTAGAATTAATATACATAGTGGTTTTAAATCTCTCTAAAATCTTTCAAATGACTTTCCTGAGAACGTTAGGACAAAATCCACAGAAGTCAAGTTCCTCTGCTTTGTTTTCACAAAGCACATGTGTACACCCATAGTTCCTCTGGCTTGTAAAATCCCATAAGCTAGCTTGAACATTGGTATTTCAGCTAGCTTTAAAGGTTACCTCTTATGTTTCCCTAAAATCTGTTTTCTGTTGCTGACGTTTTGAACAGAAGATAAATTCGGCAGCCCTCTTTGCAGATAAAACAGGGAAGGTAGTGATATGAAAAAGAATTATGGTGGCATCTGCTACTGCAAAAACTAGGAGTGAGATGAGAGCTAAGTGTTGCCCGAGCTGTCATTTCCTACAGCTAATAGGAAAATAGTGGCACCAGTGGCTAGATAAGGATATATAAGTAGATACCTGTTTTGGAGTAGGAAAATAACCTACATGATAACATACTGGAAACAGGTATATTGTACCTGTATGTGTTATTCTTTTGCTGTCCTTATCTGTTTTTTTCATATTAAAGAATAATTTTTATCAATAAGGTGTGAATCCCCACTCCAGGAGCAATGTACTGTATACATTTTACTACTCATTCATATTTTAGAGGTAGAAGCAGTACAGATCCCTCCCTGACATGATATCAGGATGTACCTTGTCTCTTGTGACTATGTTTCAAGATATATAGATAGATAGATAGAGAGAGAGAACTAGCTGTGGGACAACTTTTTTTCTTGATTGGAGCAGGTACATAGCCAGGTTGTAGATAAATGGAGATAAAAACTGTAAGCAGATATTTTTAAATAAGCTGTGTTTATCCAAGCATTTTGCACACTGAAATGCTTGTTTTGATATGTAGGTAGAAGAAAACAGCTGGAAAAGCCAAACTTGACAACATACTGCAAAAGATCTTGCCTAAGGAGATGGAATCCACAGATACTTTTTTACATTCTAGCTAAGGTTAGTAAAAGAGAAAATGAGAAATATGAAAACACAAGACTGACCACACACAAGGTTTGGGAGACCAATAAACTCTTTCTGACAGCAGCCTGTAGCAGAGAGTTGCAGAGAAAGCAACTGGAGTAGAACTGCGTTTTCCTCTGTTGACCCTCCCTCTGTGTCTTTGGGAATTGCAGATTATATTTGCCCTATTTTATAATAGCCACTGGTGAAACTTTCTTCCGCAAATTAGTCCAATCATGGGTTTTTTTTCCTTTAACTGACCTATAATTTTGGCACGCAAAACATCCTGTGGTAAGGAGTTCAACAATTAAATTATGCATTGTGTGAAAAAGTACTTCCTTTTGTTTATTTTAAACCTCCTGCCTGATAATTTCCTTTGGTGCCTGCTGGTTTTTCTGCTTTAAGAACTGGTGAACAAGACGCTTGAAACCTCACAGAAATTCAGCACAAAACAAGACAAGACATTAAAGATTATTGATATCACGTGTACATAGCTAACTGCTAAATTTACTCTCTGTGACTTGTCTTACAATGAAAAGTATGTTTGTTGGAGCCTGTTTTACTTGGCACTGTCCAATGTAAGAAATTATCTGTCTGCCAAGTCTTTAAAATGGAGTCTCTTTTGAATGCATCTTCAGTTTTGTTTTGCACTCAAATATACCTTTACATGTTCTCCACAGCTTGAAGTAAAAGAGCAGGTCTACTATTTCTTTTCCTCTCTCAGAATAAGTACAAACCATCTAAAGTACCATGTTTATGACTTTAGAAGAGATCAAATGACATACTTGAATATAACTTATATGAAACTTTTAAGGGTGTAGGAATTTACATGCTTTCCTAGAAGTGATGGGTCTTAAGAATAAAACTTGCATAGTTAGGACTTATAGTGGTCTGAAAAGTGTTGTCCTCTTTAGCTTACTAATATCTACATAAAAAGAGGGGAAACTGTATTGATGTGTTTGAACAAGTGAGGCAGCAGATTGCTGACTGTTGCCTTGTGATTATTTTTTGTTTGGAGTTAAGATAGTAGCAGCTGTAGCCTGCTCCTGGCTGTGGACTGTTTTGTATGGAGGAGTGAACTTCTGAATTTATTATTTTGTTTTAGTAGGTGCAGGCCTCAAACCACGTGTCCTGCCATCAATTTCAGATTATCCACCACACGTTTTTCTTAATGGGTTATTTCTCAGTATGTAAATGCCTCTCATTTCTGATCAAAGACTGCTATCAATACCTTCAGGCTAATTTTGTGCTTTGTGTAACATCCAGAATAGCAGCAAACCTGGTTTTAGTGTGGGGCAGAAATGGAGGGTGCTACAGGGCAGCAGCCCTTGCCTGAGAATTGTGGTCAAGGCTTCAGCTTGAGGCTCTTTGGGGTCTAGAGGTCAAAGTAGTGATTGCAGGATTTGGCTCTCCTTGTACATGAGCTTCTTATAAGCCTATCACTGGAGGGAGCTGAACCAAATCTGAACAGATTATAACAGTTCCACTCGTGTAGTGCTCTGCTTAATTAGTGAAAGCAGCTTAACGAGGAAGAGTTTCTGCATATTTGTAGGAACTGACTCTGTAGCCAAGCATAGTCAGCTAAAGAAAGCACTGTGCTAACAAGGCTCATACTGAGCCTTCATTATAGCATTGCATGTAGTGCTAATATTATTTCAATTTCTACTATTAGGGCTTGCATAGCATTTCCATTAACTTTAATTTGTCATGGGAGTCCTGCCTATGGTATTTAAGCATACAAATATGGACTTGTGGAAATAAACTAACAAATGGCAGGCTTTGGTTCAAGAATGTGGCTTCTAATGTTATTTTGCCATAAATCTACAACTGGAAAGCAGGAATTGCTCTCCACTTATAAGCAGGGTAAATAGGGGCTATTATTACTCAGTTGGTTAAATATTTTGGTAAAATGTCGTAATTGGTAAGGTTTGCCAACATGTTTTCGAAGATGCAATACCTCTCCTCTGATGATTTTAATGTGCAAAAAACAGTGCTTAAAAGCAACATATTGGATCTGTAGTCTGAGCTTTCATTATGCTGCTGCATGTTTATCAGAAACAGAACAGTGACCTGGCAGGGGAAGCACCTAGTAGTAACTCATAATTGAGCTTGGAATTTCTGTGCTCGTAAAACATGAGATGAATGTTCCCTAAGATCATAGATCCAATGGAGGCTTTTATTTATTTATTTTTCCCCTCCTTCCTCTCTCCCCTACTCTTTAGTGAGGAAATAGAAGGAAGAGTGTTTGAGTAAAACTCTTCAAAACGTACAGAGCTGGGAATCATGTCGGTGGCTCAGGGCTAACACAGCAGGCTTGTCTTCAGGGAAGCATGTAGCAGTGTTTCTTTACGTGCAGCCAGATGGTGTTGATATGTACACCTTTGCCAAAGAGCTGGAAAACTTGTAAAAGGAAGTGCAGTAAGGTTCAAGTGGAGAAAAGATCAAAGTAGTAAATAATAATGAGTAAAAGGCCTGCTGGTTCACCATGAGCAGGTTGGAAATAAGAGCAATTGTTATTTTAGTGATATGGATTGCCTGGATAGGAAGTGTTTAGTTGCAGCCACGCTTACCTTTTTTTTTTTTTTTTTTTTTTTTTTTTTCCCTCCCTCCTCTTTGGCTGGTGCTTTCTCAGAAAATAATGCATTTGGCACTTTCATTTCTGTTCATGTTCTCTAATAAAAATAGCCAACTTTTTTTTAGTATTGAGTACCCATTTGAGTACCCATTTGACTATGGCTTGCTTATCTTCAGTTAGAGTTTATGTAAAGTATAGGTAGTTTTACTGATGCATGCAAACTGGACTTGAGGTTCCTGAACATAGCTGGTCGAAAAGCACATGTCTCTATTTGCAAGTGATGGTGGCTAAGCAAAGTACCAGCTGATGGTGGCTAAGCAAAGTACTGGTTAGTAAGTAAGTACTAGGACTGGTATATAGGGTCAGGCTGTTCCTGCTGAAATGAGTAGAACCAGATACTTCAGGAGTAAAGTAACATAGATCCCCAGACAAGACAGTTCTGTGTGGGAAATGGAGTGTTCTTCCCCCTGAATGCTGCCTTAATGTCATGAAATGTTTCATTTGTTTATCTGTGTTACTGTCTCTGCTTTTTTGCTTGTAAAGTGTTGGACACAACTAGAATTAGGGTTGTAGTTAGTGTTTAATTTTTAGGAAGAGGGAGTTTGACACCTCTGTGGATCCCTGTGTGACTGAAAGAGCTAGGATGGAGTCAGCTGCAACAGGGACCACTGATTACGTTTAGTGTTGGGTGTTGGTCATCCAATAGCATACATCACTAGGCTTGGAGTTACAGTTTCTGAAAGGAACAGCCATGTGGGTCTGTCTTGACCATGCACCTGGTCTTCTATACAAAAATGCTCACTACTTTGGCCACGGCTCACCAATTTTATTGTCTTTACTTTGTATTTCTTATTTGTTTATGACTAAGACAATTACACTTAGGGTTAGAAAATCGCTGATCCAAGACTACATATTACTGCTGGATCTTCTGTGGCTAAGAGGCTAAGGAGGAGTCTGTGATATGAATGGTTAGAAACAGCTACAATACCACTGTATTGGTGGAGAAAAACCAGATGTTTTTCTGCTGTTTTTCATAGTTTGAAATTTGTTTATTTCCAGTGCAAATACTGAAGCTTCATCAGCAGTATTTGTATTGCACCTTTGGGAAGGAGTAGCAGAGTATCTGTTGTTTGCGTAGTTCAGACACCAATCATAAGAGCTAATATCAACACGATTTCATGACTCAAATTTTCTTTTCTTACAAGTAAAGGTCACCTGATAATATTTATGACTAGAAATAAGGTTAACATTAGCTCAGATTTTCAGAAAAGTAGGATTTGAAGTATTAATAGTATATCGGATAATCTTGGATTAGGGTTAATGTCAGTCTGAATCTACGTGTTGCATTTAAAAAAGATAAAAATAATAGTTTTGTAGCAATATTGTGCTAGATTTAACGTTCCTTAAAGGAGTTGAAGAGTCTTTCGTACACAAAGTCCATTAAAATAAAAGACTTGAGATTTGAAGGCTATGGTTAGTGGTGTGGTGGGTTTTTTTGTTGTGGTGGTGGGTTCCCCCCCCCAGCCATTTATAATTTTATTACAGCTATTGCACTTCTGACAGTATTAATGGCTTTGGTGAGGGCTTAAGAATCATAAGGTTGAAAATTGGTCTTGGATGAGTTGACAATGGTGAGCAAGGCTGGGAGGTGGCCGTAGTTGTCCAGTGCATAGGAAATATGTGAATGTTTGTGGCCATTGCTAGTCTTTGGGCATTAGGATTCTAGAAAAGCAAAGCTGAAGCAGCTCTTCATGGAGGAGAGCCTGTGTAACCATAGTTCTATGGTATGTTTTTTGGGGGGTCACTGCAGTGGTAACGGGAATGGCTAACCACCAGGATTTTGCAGGGCATTTTATCTTTCTAGGTATTTTTAATTCCTTAACTCAAGATAAGGAATGAAGACTGGTGGTACTATGGGACTATGATGTATTATTTTTACTGCAGCCTCTTGGTACTAGTTGTTAGGCCTTATCAATATTATTCCTAGTGCTGTTCGATGAGGCATGTACTTAGTTATTAGCAAACACCTGGATTTTTCATCATTGGTCACAACTCTGAGTTCCTCAGAATTCACTCCAATTTCCCACTCATCTTATTGTACACCTATCCAGCCAACATCTCACCATTTTAGTGTAAAGACCACCATGGGAATCTGTTAAAGACCTGGCTAAAATCAAGATATTTTGAGGTGACTGAAGAATGATGAGGCTAAGAACCATCTATTCAACATTTTTTCCCCCAAACTCTTAAGATAGTCTTAAGCACCGTAGGAAGCTACTATAGTAGGCTTTCCCATTCTCTACTGTATAAAACCAATATTACTTTAGAGGAGGAAGACCATCTCAAGTATGCTTTAAAACCATTCCTACATAACTAAGACATAGAATCTGGTACGTTACTGTTCACTTCAAGAAGTGAACAAATCCTTTTAGTTGTGGAAGGTGCAGCAATAGCTTGTTAAATAGTCAGTTCATAGCTCACCTCTGCAAGAACACACCATGCTGATACAGCAACTGCCCCATGTCTGTCGGGAGTCCCACAGCATCACTTGGCTGATGATCAAGGTAGAGTATTCAATAGACAGGAATTCTTGTGTAACTGACATATTGTGACTGAAGGGAATTGTGAGAAAGGCGGTAATCTTTGAGTTTGAGCAGCTTTCTGTAACAGTTTCTACTATTTTGCTGGGCCATCCAACATCTTATTGTATGTGGAAAATACCGCCTGAGTTGAATAGGGATTCATAACTAGTCTCTGAGGTTTCTGAACCATTTTAGGGAATTGTAGCTTCAATTCTAACAGGAGCTTTGTTATCACCTTTGATTTGCATGCCTTTTATAGAACAGTTCCTTAAATCTAATAATACAAGAATAAAATAGAATAAAAATTTTCAATTGAAGTCTCCCATTTGGACTGTAATTTCTATGGATTCCTATTAAATTGTAGGCAACCTTTCAATGATGGAAGTTTATCTTATTTTTCAATAATCTTGCACACGAAAGATCTCAGGGGGCTTCTGCAATGAATAAAGCTGGCTCTGCAGCTCCAGATGAAGAAGGAGTATTGCTGAGAAGTATCTAATCACGTAGGGTGCAGTGCCACACTAGTGCTGCCCTACTGCTTCTGGCAGTGGAGTTAGTGTGTCTTTTTTGGTGCTGTATTGTGCTGTGTAGAAAAATCACCTCATGAAGAACTAGACGAGGCGTTCCTAGGATGACATCAGATTGTGCAATATAGAAATACCCTGAGATTCCAACGGCTGCTCTTTGCACGGAGTTCTACTAGGGGAACAAAGGAGGATACCATAGTAGGAATGCCAGTTCTCAAGTACTGTTTTAATAGGATTATAACTGAATCACTAGCCTGTTTAATTATCCCTATAAAAGTTATTTAGCAAGGTGTGGATCAGAGCTTGGAGGAGGAATATCAGGATCGCAGCATGTCTGGAAAAGTGTCTATAAAAAGCCTTCTATAAAAGCCTCTTACTATGTGGTCTAATTAAGGTCTGGACACAGCACATACGTTACTTACAAAACAAAAAGCTTAGTTTGTTTGCTGCACTTTATTTTTATAACCCAATTACAAACCGAAAGAGTTTGTTAATTTTAGTCTTAGCTAGGTATATAGCAGAAAGCAAGGCTTGTCGCTGGTTTAGATCAACTTTACTCAAAGCACTCTTAGGAAACAAGCATACCTGAAATGAGTTGTATATGGCTGCTTTTTCAGTTTGTTAATTTGCGTTTTCTTGTTGGTGGGAGGTTAGGTTAAACACATCAATGATATCATGTTTTTGCCTAAGGGAATTTAGCATATGCCCATGTCTGAAGAGGGAAAATTATTTCTAAAATGTGGGAAACTGAACTGTGCAAGGTGGACAGTGAAGCTATCGGAGAAATTCGGGGTTGCATTTTCGCTTTTAAAAAAGTGTAGTTGCACTTGAATAATGATTCATCTGAGAATGGGAAAAGAAGACACTGCATTGGTGCTGTAGTGACGTGTGTTATGGCGTGTGCTTGCCACTGGGTTCGTGTCACAGTATTCAGTTGCAGCAGGACAAATGTACAGTAATCCTGAAGTCCTCTTGCTGCCACCATCTGCAAGCAGAGCCTACTTTACCCTGTATTTTCAAGTTATTTGTATGGTTTAACAGCTCATGCTTGACTTTTAAGCCTCATTATGATGTCCTGATCATCATCCTGATGATCAGGATGTTTTGTAAGAATGACTGTATTAAAAATAAAAACTCTAAGCTGTGAGGATGATCAAACACTACAAAAAAGCCATGAGAAGTTGTGGATTTGCCATTTTTGGAGATTTGCAAATGTAATTGGATATGGCCTTGAGCAACCTTTTGAAGTTGGCCCCTTTTTTGAGCAGGATATTGGATTTAGGAACCTGCCAGGGCTCCTTTCCAACCTAAATTATTATTTGATTCTATACTAGGGCCAATGTAAGTGGATAGCCTGATGGTCTGGGCCAGTTACTCTGGCTATACAAAAAGAGAATTTGGAGCAACACAGATTTCTTTTCTGTACAGGTGATAACTGCAATCAATAGAGCAGCAGGGGGCTGGAGCCATTCTGGCAGTCCTTGTTCACTGACCTTTAGGGACCATAAGGTGCTAATGACCACAGCATCTCAGCTCGCTGAGAAGACAGCTGCTTGTATTAAAGGTAAACTGTCTAGTGTGTGTCTGGTATCCAGAGTGCAAATAGCATCTTAAATACCATGAAATGCCAATATTAATGCATGCAGGCATTGCACAAACTTGAGCTAAGCAAGTCTAAACCCAGTGCAAGTGATTTGTTTGTATTCTTCAGCACTGAGAAATAGGTTGCATCTCAGACCTTCTCTAGACTTGTCCAAAAATCTTTGTATTGCCTTCTGTGTTCACTCCTTTGCTGCACTGCTCTGATCTGATAGAAGAGGTTGCAATAAACATCGCTCTGTAAGATGCCAGCTCCTCAGAAGCTTCTTGGAGAGGAGGAGCAGTGATTCCTGCAGGTATGACCCAGGACTCCTACTTCATGGAATAGAAAGGAGGAGGGGGGAAATGTGACCAAATCTGTCTGTAAGCAGCTTTATAAATAATTGATATTTATGTGTGATAGAATTTTATCACAACTATTTTTTCCTTGTCTGCAAGTTGTTTTCAGTCCATAAGCTAAGATTTAGTAGGATTAGTAAAAAATGACAAGGTAAAAGGTTTTCCTGGATATATTTTTTTTGGTTTTTTTGTTTTTTCTCAAGAAGTGCTGTTTCCTGTTTGTGTTTTTTTTCTCCTCCTGGTGCTAGAAGAGTAGCTGGACAAGCTTAGTAAGAATGAAGTTATCCCATGGCCACCTGATTTCTTGGATGCCCAAGTGGCCTATTGAAGATAAGCATAACTTACATTCTGGCTTAAGTTGCTACTGGCATTTGAGTATTTACACAAGAGGATTTTAATTGAGCCACACGAACATATGTGGAGTTTAGGGCCTTTCATACACTTAGTTTCTACTGTTTTATAGCTACTTCTTATTTTATTGCTGGCCAGCAATGCAAGTGCTGACTTCCTTTCATCTTTTCCTGGCTTCGTTCCGAGCACAACGCCGCAGGTCATGGCAGAGGAATATGTGCACCCTGGCTGCACGAATACAGCCCTGCGTTGGTGGCAGGGGTACGGGCGTGCGCCCGGGCAGGGCTGAGCTGTGCATCGGCTCTTGGTGGCAGAGCCTGGGTAAGGAGCATCTAAGGATAAGTGCCATGGGGATGCTGATCCTCATGCAAACATGGGATGCCTGTGTTCCCCACTGCATGGGACTTCCCAGGTGATACCTGTTCTCGTGCTCTGGTTTAAAACTGTCTTAACTTGCTTGGCTCCCACAAAGTTACTCCTGCCTCTGAGAGAAGAGGTTTAAGAATGAGGACTCCTCTGGTTCCAGGATTTTCAGTCTTTTTTTTTTTTTTTTCCTTCCCCTCTAGCCTTCTGCTTAACCTTCCTTGCCAAAACCACTCTTTGGTGACTTGGAAACTAATTGGCCAGAGGAGGGGTCATCAGAAATTCATCTTGGATAATTAGACAAAGAGCTGTCATTATCCTTGAGGTTCTGATCATTTTTGGTTTTGTTAGCTGTGTGGGTCCCTGTGGTAGATGCTTTAGATAATTTCTCAGCACTGAGAGGCTCCTGAATCCTGCCATTCTCTTGCGTGTCCTTACTGAGTTGGCAAGCAAAGGAAGTGGAAGAGCCCTGGTAGTCACACTGCAGCTTCATGTATCTTACACACTAAAGAGGACATCTTGAATAAGAAACAAATTTTTTACTGGAATTAGGGAGGTGTAGTTGGCAAATTCAATGCCACATAGTGTGTGGTTTTGTTTCTTTGTTTTTCAAATGCTTTCAGGTAAATGCTGCTCCAGACTGTTCTGTAAAGCAATCTTTCTCCAATCTAACATTTTGTGTAATTCAAATTACACAGTTAATTAAATTCTGATGCAATGGCAGATTAATATTGGATTTAGGACCTTGAAATTTTGTCATTTTATGTAAAGCTGCACTATTTTTTATTATGAGTAAAGTGTTAATGTACTTGTAACAACAACTTAATTTCTAGCACTTCTAAAGCTTTTTAATATAAACAGTCTTTCATAAAAGATGCAAAATATTATATTGGGAAAAATGAAGATTTAATATTCAACAATAATCTGCCTTTCCTATAATGTGAAGCAAAGCTTCTTTTTATGTTTTTGTGTTTTTGATTGATTTGGAGCTGCTGTTCTATATGTTGCAGCAATAAATAATTGTAAGTATTGGAGCCAGAATTTATTTTTTTTGAGAATCCTGACATTTGGGGATTTACTTTCATTCTTATTTGAAGTTCAAACAGAGAAGTACTGCCCCAAAATTATTGACAAAGAAATTGGTTTGGATCAACTGAAATAGTCTACTGTTTGGATCTTGACCTTTTATATAAGAACATATTTTATTTAAAGAAAAGCTATTTTGAAAGAAGAGCTGAAAATACTTTATGTGGCTGAAAGGATGTTAATTCAGAATCAACATGTTCTTGCAGCAATTGCAGATCTGATGAAAGTGAATTTTTAATTGAAATATTTTTCACAGTAAGTGTTTGTCATGTGCCCTGTGTCCTAAAGTGCAATATTATTGGACTGTGATTAACATTTTAATATATATTAATACATTTTTAAAAAGTATTCACATTTAGTAAATACCTGTATGCCCAGCTTTTTATAAGGCACGGAAAATTAGAAACTTAGAATAAGCAGTGAGTTAGAAGTTAGCCCTGATGCTATTGATTAAAATGTTTTGTAGCTTTTCTCTCTGCTTGCTGATTGCTCCCTGCAAAGAGATGACCCATGGTTTGATGTGTGACTTGGAAATAAGGAAGCTACTTGTGGAGAAAAATCAGCCCTCTTCAGTCAACTCTTGCAACTCGTTTGTCCTGTATACGGATCAGTGTATGGTGTACGGACCGAATTTAACTTTTAAGGTATAAGCAACAAAACTGTAGTTTATACAGGCGCATAGAATTTCGAGTGATTTCTGCTTCAGTTTTTCAAGGATATCTTCCCCCCCTAAAAAAACACAAAAAAAAACAAAAAAAGACTTTGTCTCTAAGTGCCTTCTTTTCCTATTTTCTGTGTTCTGTGCAACAAAGCTTGAGGAAAGACGCATATAGTTTTTGCTTTTTACTTTTCCTCTCAGTTAAGGCAGTATAATTTCCCTTTTTATAGTGACTTCAATCAAGTTGAAATTTCATCCTCATATATTAGCAGGTTTGCAATTTGAATTTCAAGTATGTCCATCAGGATTAAATGATAACGTTGAACGCTTACTCAAATATGCTAATAACTAGTATAAAGAACAGCAGAAAGTTAAAATGAATACTGTATATTTGCAATGTTTTTTAAACTAGGATGAAATTAAAAATAATAATTACCAAATAAGTAGCATCTCTACTTTTTTTTTTTAATGTAGTATCTGCACTATGTACCATGTGACTAAATTCAGTCATTAGAGTGAAGGAATGTTGAGGGGCTCATGGCCATCCTCAGTGCTAAAAAAAAAAAACTTGATAGAAGGACATGGAGACCTTCATCTTTCTTTGATAAAATATTTTTGAAACATTTTATCAGATCAGAAAAAATGGTAGTATTGGCAGATCAGCACAACTCAGTCATGTCAGTCTGACATTTTATCATAAGTAGTGTACTGTCGTTAAGAGAAAGTCAAACTGGAGGACAACACAACTTTTATATGCAGTGTTCAAAGTTCAGAAAGATGGTATTTTTAAAATAGTTGATTCCCCATTCCAAATACCAGTGCTGCTGTTGAATTCTCAAGAAAGAACTTGTTTTGCACCAGCCTGTTTCCTCCATCCAGACATTTGACTGTATCTGTTAGTTCTGGGATAGTACCTCTCTTTCTATTATCACATAGCCTGAGGGAGCATCCTTTATTCAGGACACTTATAAAGACTGCAGCATCTAAACCCTTGAGTTGGCTGCAAGACTTTTACTAATTTATTGCCTTGGTGAACTGCAACTTAATTCCTTTGGGAATTGGTAAATGTCTGCTTATCACCAGACTTTTTTTTGTGTCCAATACTGATATACACTGATCATCAGTGAACCCTCTCCCAGAGTCATTTTAATACTGTTCTCTTGTACTTGATTCAACCTGGTTGATTTGCTACCTCGACCTGGTAGTACCTGCTGCTTGCAGGAGTGTTATCCTTGTAAAGGACATTATATAAGTGAAGTGTACGGTATATCTCTTATTCTGTCCCCTCTTAAATCCTGTGGGGTGCCTCAGCTCTGTACCAAGTACTTCTATAGTGTAACAGGTTAGGCATAGGCTGATATATAGGTCAAAGCAGTTGGGTTTTAATTGTCTCTAATCAGGAGTTAATTTGACTTCAGGCTTTAGTTGACTTGTAGTGCAGGTAAGACAGCTCTGCATTTTCCCACAGTATACAATGTAGACCTGCTTTACTCAATGTTTATCACTGCAGGTGATTGTGGTATCATTTCTTGTTTCATTGATTTCTAGTGAAATATATTATTCTCTCAGGAGAAAAAAAGAAGCTGGATCTTTACACTGGGTTCTGATTTGTCTGGTTGATGGCTATGTTACCCTGTGACGTGAAATCCATCCCTGTTGTCTGCTGCACTTTAGTGCCCTGTGAGACTTAGTGAAAAGGACTAGGATGCCTGAGAAATATGGAACCCCTGATGACTGACCTCTAGATTAAGTACATGCTTGAGCATTTTTGCATTGCTGGACTAGATGATCAGAAGGCTGCAGGTTCTTGCCAAGATCCCAAAGTAGGTTGTTTTGAATGGACTATTAGAGGGTAAAAGCAGGAAGTACTGTGGGAAGAATTAGTATCTGTCCTCCTGCCAGGATATGTTGGGATTGGATGGAAAATATAGTGACTGCCTTTGAAATGTTGCTAAGTGCCTTTATGAACCATCTCTTGCAGAAGATATATGGTGCTTTATTTGACAGACAGTTTTATTACCAGTATGGGAAGTCACAGGGAAATCAAACTCAACTGTGAGAAATATCTGAACAGTTACATTTGCTTCAATGTTCCAATATTCACATTTTGGAAATAAGCACCTGAGGTTAAGTTAGTATAATGTCACTTATTTGTGACAATCGCCAGTGGCAAAATGTGGTAGTAGTTGTAGGGTTCAGATATTCTCATCAAAGCACTCATTCCACCCCAAATCTGTTGCTGCCAATGAATATTAATAGTTAAATTGGAAGCATATACATGCAAAATACAGTGGCATGAAAACAGAAACGTGGGATGGATTTTCATCTCCTTGAAAGGGATGAATAATGTGACCTTTGCAGTAAAGATGAAATATATCCTTGGTCATTGCTTGACCATCTGGCATGAGCTATTAGTGCATAGATCATTTTTTCTAAATGCCAATGCTGAAACCAAAGGTGTGCTTTTTCCTTTTCTTTTTTTTTTTTTTTTTTGTGGGATAGTGTGATTAGGCTATTGTCATCAGCAGAACAAGAGGACAGTGTTTATTATTATCTGATAGTCCAGCTAGAATCATTTAAGGTGTATTACATCATTTCTGCCAACAGAGATTTTGTTAAATGATGATCATTTTTTAGTAATACCTATCTTCAAAATTGTATTCTTCTAAACAAAAATCCCTGAGGCTATTATACTGGTTGCCATTTTTAGTGCTATAAAATGACCAATACTTTCTTTTCTTGGCTGATATTTGGGTTTTCTGCCCTCTTGCTCTGTGTTCCAGGCACAGCCTGCTTCTCCCCTGATGTTAGCAGTTAGTTCCTCTCCAGGACTCTGGAGCAGTGTGTCCAATTCCATGCTCTCCAGTGCAAGAGGGACATGGAATTAATGGAGAGAGTCCAGTGTAGAGCTACAGAGATCATCAGGGGTCTGGAACATCGCCAGAGAGAGCTGGGCCTGTTCAGTCTAAAAAAGCAAAGTCTTGAGAGGTGGTCTGATCCACATGTGTAAATACCTTAAGGGAGGGTGTCAGGCCCTTTTCAGGGGTGGCCACAATAGGACAAGAGGCAATAGCCACAGACTGGAGCACAGGAAGTTCTGCTAGAATGTGAGGAAAAACATCTTGATGTCTACGGTAAATGTGAGCTCGATCAGATCAACCCAGAGCAGATCAAAATCAGAAATACGTTTGTTGTGTGGATAGTGTATTTACTGTATTTGTCAAACAATTACAGTTTTTAATTCTAGAATAGAAATAAAAGAAAAAGAAAGAAATCTATATCCCTCTTCCTAAGAAAAGTTGTAATTGATGGTCTCAGTATATCCTCTTTAATTGAGCACAGTGGGGTTGTTATATATGAAACAAATTGTCTTGTGAAAATTCTTATGAACATAATTAAAGACCATTGATTTCAGGTTTTTGGCCCCATGTTGCTTAATGAATTAAAAGTCTCATTAAAACCCTCTATAAAGACATATGTATATCCTGAGCCAGGTGACACTAATGAGTCAGACCTTGCTCTGTGCTTTCACATTAAAAGTTCAACATTTCTGAAGTCAGTTCTTGATGTTATTCAGTGTCCTGGCATTAGAACATGTCCTCAAAGATGTAGTAATTCCCCAAGTTATTGTGCTCTTCATGTACATTCTTTCATTAGATCTTTCAAATTTTTTATTTAGTCTTAAAAAATGAAGTGTGTTAGGCAACAAATCTGCTTTTTTTCTGCTTCTGTTTTGTTTTGGATAGGATCTCTTAAGCAACAGTTAGTCATCTGATAAATAGTGTGGAGGACTGTAAAAGGAGATTACTTCTAAAACCTAAAGAGACTTATTTAAAAAAAACTTGACCTGGTAATGAAGTGAGCCAGAAACTTGAAATTAACAAAAAAGAAACTTGAAAACAAAGGTCAAATGCAAGTACAGAAAAGCAATTTGGGATTTATTTATACTTTTATCTCTCAAATGAATGACTAATAATTCTTGAAAATAAAAGAATAAATTAAATCCAGGGTAGATGTTACAAATGTTTTTAAAAGCAACACTTCAGAACTCTTGTGGAGAGAGAAGGTAGTAGTTACATTTTTGTGTGTGTGGTGGTTTTTTTTGGTTTTGTTGGTGGGTTTTTTTTTTTTTT
>PTEX01000002.1:1934908-1950853 GCA_003342815.1 Eudromia elegans | reverse complement strand
GTCCTGTCTGATGATAAATACAGATATTCTTCTTAAAGAAGGTTGGGGTCGTTCCTGTTTCGTGGAATTGCAATGCTTTCAATTTTGTATTTTCCCTCAACCTACAATTTACTATTTACAAGGTGTATTTGAATGCAGTGTTGTTCCCTTTCTTTGTAGGGAAACCTTCCTATTACAAAGAACTCCTACTAGTGTAAACGATTTGGATACCCTAAATTTGTCTAGAGCATGTACAGCCCAGTAATCCTTTCCCATGCATGTCCCTTGCAGACCTGCACATCACGGTGCAGAGACCGCCTTGTGAGCAGCTTGGCAAGAAACAGGGTTTGATACCCAGAGTGATGCTGAGACCTTCTGTTCCAGTCCTTGGCTAGCTGTAGCTGTATCAGGTGCAGCAAAGGTACCTATTTCACTATTTGCAGTACAGAAGAGCTGTTTCTTTTTCTTTTGGATGCCTCTGAGTATTTGAATTGGCCATAGAAGTCTGTCTTCCCCATAACTCTTCACTGCTTTGGATAGCAGGTTGCTACAAGGGGAAAAGACATCCTGCAGAGATGTCTGTGATGGAAGGATAGCCCTTGCCCTAGAGACAATGCTTTCGGGAGAAAGGGCCACATATATTCAATATGTTGAGGATTTTTTAGCAGATTAAAAACTAACTGGGAAAATGGATGCAAAATATTACTTGTCACATCTGTAACTAATTTAATAAACACAAACTGAGCTGTCTTAAATAACTAGTTCTAAATAAACCATATTTAGATGATGTCAACCTGAAAAATCAGTTAGATTTGAAATGGATATCAAAGATGCTTTCAAAAAAATCTATTGCACTAGAAACTGTGTGTGAGCACTCAAAAAATAATGCATCCACCTAGTTCTGTCAGATCTGTCATACAATTTACATGTCAAATGTCAACGTGATGGGCTATCTTGATAAATGCCTGCAAAAATGTACTGCTACTTAATGCAAAAACTTTCTTGTTTGACAGTTTAGATTTAGAGACTACTAGCTAGCTTTCTGTGCTTTTCAACTAAATATCTTTGCATGTCCTAAAATGCAACAACATATTCTTTACACTAACAGATGAACTCTGGCAGTCAACAGCTAAAGGGTTATGTGCCATAATACTGCACCAGTCAGGGATCTGGGCTGAAAAGGAAGTACATCTGACACAGTTTTGTGTGGTATGAACTCCTTGCTCTTGCTGTGGAGATTATTGTGTGTTTTGTTGCATGCATTGGTTTTAATGGGTTTTTTTTCCTGTCACTTTCAAAGCAGATGCACTGAGTGTTAGCAAAGGAGATGAATGTGGACTTTTTATTTAGCAAGGGGTTGTTACTGCAGGTTTTTAATCGTCTAGTATAATAACCTGTAGATGATTGCTTTTTCCAGGGAAGATTCTAGGCAAATTTTTGTAGTACTGTATAGAAACAGAATTGGTTTCGTGATGATGAATAAGTCAAATCCTTAGAAGAATTTGTGTATATGTGTGTCTTGCTCAAAGCTGCAAGTCAATTAGTTATGTTCCTCTATTATTCAACTTATTCTCTCAGCTATTTGAAGGATAACTGTTTGTCCTAGATGGAAATATTGTGCCTATACTCTGTATTTTTCTTATGTCACCAGTTGTTGCTCTGTCAGACTGTAAAATCTTTAATGTTGCATCCTGAATTAAAAAAATGATACTCTTTCATGTCAAGATGACATCAGTGATAAATACTCAACTTACAGAGATGATCCTTTTCTCCTGAATGTTTCTGTTGTGGTGGATTGAAGAGGTTAAAAGGAAGTTGTGGTTGAATGTTTAGCATGAGTGTTTTTTAATTGATATCCAATTGATATTAGCAAAACAGAAGAAAAAAGGGCACAAAAATGGTATTGATGCTGAAAGTGGTACTTGACCTCTGAAATCCAACCAAGTTTACGAGTAAGTTAAACTTCTACTGTTTTCCACACATGCTGCTAGTCATGGCAATGATACTGCTTCAGTGAAATCCTCCAGCCTCTCCACATTCCTCCTCCTGCGCAGGACTCTGACTGCCTTGTTCTTGCACAGCTCCTATAGTCAGGGCAGACTGAGTTCTTCATTCTAAGCATTTCTCTGCCCGTGTTTGCAATGTGTAGCAAATACTCCAAGACTGGAGAATGCACAAAAGAGAGTGGCAGTTATCCCCTCTGTACTAAGATAATGTCAGAGTGGGAGCTAGAAGTAACTTTTCTAGGGGTGTTACCCACTACATGAAACACAGCGCTTTGAGATTAAATCAGAGTGCCTTTTTTCTAATAATAGATCAATGCCCTTTTTCCTTAGACTGTAAAGCAGCATGCCCAGTTCTTTTCTCTCTCTTTCCTGGTTTTAGAGTGCAAAGTGGTGTGATTTTTGAAAAGGAGCGTGGAGACAGGATATGGTATGGTGTTCTGGTTTACTTCTCTTCAAAGGGAAAGGAAATATGGATGGGAGCCCATTTTGGAATGAACTGAACTAGAATCTGTAACGGTCAGGTGAGTGCTCTAAGCCCTAAAGTTCTGTTTGTGACCTCTTGGTGCTCTGCTGATGATAATGGATTATGTGATAGAAATTCTGCCTGCAGTTATACCTAGAGGAAACTTATACCCGCAGTCACAGAGATGAGCAGGGATGTGGAACTCTTTTGACTTTGGTTTCTACTGTACCAAGTTGGTCACTGACAAGAGAAAATGTGGAGCATGAGCCACTATATTACTTTGGTGTCTTTGTCAGCCATCTGTTTTTGGAAGCTATGAGAGATGATTGCATGCCTTAATATTCGTGACAGTGCTGTATTTTTGCTTGGGCTGTCTATTCTAGACTGATGCTTCTCCAACAGAATGGCCAGTCAATCTCACAGCATGATGGAAAACAGATGTAAGATTAGGATGCAAAGTAGTTTTCCAGATACTTGGTCCCAGCATGCTATACAACCCAACCCTAGAGTTAACCAGCCAAGTGCTGACACATGTCTTATAGCAAAATATCACTCACAGCCACAGTTCAAAGGCCTTGCTACCCTCCAGGGCAATTAATACAGCATCGCATTCAATGGTGCTTGAACCAAATCCATCAAACTCCCAGGGGAGGAATAACGAAGCAATCTCGGAGCTCAGACATGAGCAGCATGCTGCTACAGCTAAAGTTTCAGTCCCTAAGAACACGATCCTTCCTTAAGAAGTCTTGTGCGACAATGCATTATAAAGGCTTGATTCTTCTGCCATTAAAATTTGTGACAACCCTCCTGTTAGTTTCACTGAATTAAGAGCTCAGACTCTAAATGTGGGTCTCCACTTTTCAAACTATTATCTCAAAGACAGCTCCAGTTCTCAAAGTTTGAATGATTTTTTTCCTTTTCCTGAAGTATTTGGAGCTGGGCTCTTGAGTCAGACTTACTTGAAACTTGCTGTATATGCAATAGTCAAATCAGAATTTAAAGTACAATTTGGAACAAATAAATGAAAGACTCTTGCTCTACGTGTACTTTTTTATAAAGTCGTATGGATGCATTTTATTTCAAGCTTGTGTTAATAATATTAATAGCTAACTAAAATGCTTCTTGCTGTAAGTACCTGGAGTGATCACATTTAATTTCAGAAATTATGGCTAGATTTGAATACTAATGCTTACATTATGCAGCATTTATTCAACTAATGGTGCCTTTGAAAATACTGTGGCGCCTCACAGTATAATTTAGCACTTGGTGTGAATATGATTTGATAGTCACCTTGTAACTGGGAAGTCTAAAATTAACTAGGTCTATTACATAATTGTGTCCTGCTACAGAGTGCAGGGAATGATAACAAGTGGCTCTTAATTCCAATTTCATTTCAGCAGTTCCCTCTTGGATTTCTGTTTAGTGGTGTATAAATGGTACGCTCCCACTGATCCTTCCACCATAGTTACGACAGTTCAAAAAGAAATAAAAGCTGTGCGTACATGTGCTTTACCCTCTGCTGAATGTATCCTGAATATTGAATTGAATATTCTTATTCTGGCAGTTCTAGGAAATTCCCAGGCTGGTCATATTCAACAGAAAACAATATGTAGTCCATGGTAATTAAATGGAGCATATGAAAACGAACAAACGAAAGAGTAAATTTCTAGTGCATTTACTATTTAAGATAATTACTATTTAGTGATGGCTTCATGCTCCTTAATATTTTTCTTTAAGCTGTATTCCAGGCAATTTTTGAAGGCTTGTCTATGATCTGTGCTTCTGGTAGCTGCTTATTACCAACCTGCATGAAATTTAGCTGTCGATAAAAGGTTTATGGATGAGAAAGATGCATCTCCCCCATCCTTTTTCTTTTTTCTTGTTTCAGATCTGGCAACAAGATTGCTGGGAGGATGAGTTCTCCATCAAATTCTCAATATATGTTTTCCTCTATCTCAATTCCTCTTAAGCACAAAAGTTTCATCAAAATTCTCTCGCAAGATTTTACCTCACATCTAAATGGCATAGACCTATGCAGAGGTTGCTGTTTCAGATCTCTTCTTACCAGATAGGTCCTAGGAGTTGAGAAATTCAGTAATACATATGATAGCACAATCCTTTGGATAAAAATGCTTTTAACAATTCTATTTTATTTTTCCAGTGGATAATTTTTTGTTTCTCAAATCACCAGCTTGTCACAAAGATATTGATATTTGCCAAAATTCTATCCTGATAAGGAGAGAAAAAAAGGTATAAAAATGTTTGTTTTTTAACTTCATCTGCTCCCAATCTAAACTTACTTGAGATCATTATTAATTCTTTTCAATCAACTTTTTGCTTCAAACATTAATACAAAGTAAGGAAAACAAAAAAGTTGCAGTGCAGAGGAAAATGTTGAAACAGATGGCTTTAATACTTTGAAACTTTTTTATAAATTTGAAAAAGTTCTTATTTCAGAATGGAAAACATTTTGAAATCAAAGAAGCAAGCATGCAGAATATTACTGAACAGTTTAATTTTTTCATTTTTAAGCTGTTCCTACCTCTCAGGTTAACAGTGACAGGAAATAACATTTGTCCTATGTGAGAGAAGGTGAAATATGCATATCCTCTAGCTCTTCCATGAAAAACCGCTTCTTTTTTCCTTTATTTAGACATGCTTACTGTAAGGTATGGAGAGAGAGGATATCATCAGGTAAGTAGGGTCTAAACAACTGTCTCATCTCTCACAGTAGTGCCGCCAGCTTAGAGCGGGAGCGCAGGGGTGGAACACTTTGGGAGAGATGAAGTGCTGGTTGCCATCTGTGGTTTGTCTGCTCTATGAATGATTGTTTCAATCAAATTCATTACTGCCTATTCGATCAGAAACAGTACTTTGAGAACATATAGTCGAATACACACTTACCTTCCAGAATCATAAATTAACACAAAACAACACTGGTTTTAAATTTATCATTTAAAAAAAAAAAGCAGTTATGGGTCAGAATCTACTTTGGTGTAAATTTGGGGGTTGTTTTAAAAGCATAGTGAGGTAGAATATGAGCTCTGAAATAAGAAGGAAAAGATAATCTCTTAAAATCTAAAATTGCATATGTTATTTGTGTGTGTGTGTGTATATAAAAGTATACATATTAGCCTGTGCATTGTACTGATTTATACAGTCCCTGTAACTGATTGGGTTTAATGGGCCTCTGATGCCTCCCTATATATGATTTTCCTTTTATAGCTCATATTATTGTTATTGCCTCTCTCTAGATCAAAGGCATAGGAAGAAGGAAAAATGGTGACTGAGAATGATATCTGTCATCTTCCACATTCTGGCATTATGTGTGTGTGTTTTTGGTTTTGGTTTTTTTTTTTTTTTTCCTCCAAATGTTCCTACCTTCATTGAATGCAGCCTTTACTCATTATCCTTCTATGATAATTCTTCACTGAGGGTATCCCAACCTTTCATGTGTTTATAGGAGTTACTGCTTTGACAACCCTAGTGATAAAACATCAGATTCAACGTCACTGAGATTATAAATATATTTCAGTTGCTTTCTTTAAATTTAGTTTGCCACGTGGCTATACAAACTAGTGTACATTTTTTTTTTAATTTTATTTTGAAAAACTAGCTAGAAACACAATAGTACTTCTAAAAGAATGCCAAATCACCACACACGTCTGCTGGAGCTGACGATTTGACATTGTGAGGAATAATAGCCTGATTTCATGTTCATATGTTGAAAGAAAGTTTGTGCCTAGTGTTTTCTGCCTCTTTGTCTATTTGTCTAGGATGAAAACCAGCTTCTAGATAGAGTGGAGCTTTGTGTCTCAAGCACACAAATTACTCTCTGAATTTCATTATTCTTGGGAAAAGCTTGTTGCCCTTAGGGTATAGAGTTGCAGAGGCAATCAGCATGTAGGTATTTGCAACAAGTGATTGCTCTGATTGTATAATTCATTTTGCCAGTTTTGCCAGCGTACCTTAACTTTAAGGTAAACTGAGAAAGCTTCTGCTTTCTATATGAGTTTCCACAGGCTGTTGGTAGTTGTGGGTGTAGTTCTCACAAGGAGTGACTTTGTCTTATTGTAGGTATTAGCATGAACTTCTCCATGATGCTGTGATGTCTGTGTGCCTTCTCTTCCCATGCCAAGTCTCTCCCTCATCCGCAGGTTTGGCCTCTTTCAGTAGCAATATCCAACTTGACTAAGACTTTTGATGGTATAGTTCTTTGGGTAATGTCTACAGAGCTATGTATCATCTTCCATTAATTTGCTAGTAATTAACCTTGTGGATTTTAATAATAATAAAAGGTTTTCTAAAATTTGGATGGGAAATTTAATATGAGAGTGAAATCATACAGTATACATTCTGTTTGAGGGTACAAACTAGATAAACCACAACCCACTTTTTTTGGTCTAGATTTTAGAAAATTTTGAAAAATTATTGATGTGGTTTTCTCTAATCTTCAGCATATAAGTTGTCACAAATACTTACAGCACTTAAAAAAGGATGAATTTACGTAATTTCATAGCAGTGTAACTTTTTCAAGCAGTCCTTTCAGAAGGGCTGTTTGAACAGAGCAGTTGATCTCTGCAGAAAGTTGTATTTAGTCAGTGAAACTCATGAAAAGACAGAGATTTTGATGTCTTAGTAGTGGTCTGAGAGATCTCCCACCCTAAATACAGCAACCTGTAGGTTGCTGTAGGTTGTATATCTAGGTTTGTCCTCATTTTCATATATACATTAGGACAAGACAGTGATTGTAAGCACAGATGGTCTAACCCATCATGTCATGCTGTTGCCCTTGTGTTGGATCAGGGCTAATTCTCGCATTGAGAATGAGAGGTTTTATGTTAAAGCACTTAATTAAGAAGAGATTTCAATATTTGTAACTGCATAGTAGATTATTAAAATGTTTCCTCTGTCGTTTATGATGCTTGGTAGATTAACAATGTATTTATTAACTGTAGAATACACTTTTATTACTATTGCATTGGTTTCAAGCTTTGCCTCTGTGATGCTAAAGCAGCTCCCCAGCCTAGAAGAACAACTCTAATATTTGTGCATCAGGCATCCTGATCTAGAGAACTCCACTTGACTCAGAATGCAGGATATAATCAAATGGTAGAGGTGGAATCTGAATGAATGACTTGGTAGTCTTTCTTTTGGGACTGATACATCCTTAGATTGGAAACAATTTGGTGAAATGTCTCTGCTTCTACCCTGATAGAACATCATCTTCACTATTTAGCATTTAGAGGGCTAAAGATATCTATAGCAGTTTCAGCAGATGCTCTACCATGTTTATACATTTGAAATCTACTCCAATATCTTTACTGAAACAAAAGTTTGAAGACATGGGTGACTCTCTTCTGAAGTGCGGATACCAAAATTGTGCAATTCTGAATTACAATTTAAACTGGCAAAAAGAGCCTTGGAAATGTAGGCCCTTGAGGAAACCCACTTAGGCTCTCTGTTTTAGACTATGGCAAGAGAACTGAATGCAAATCTGATTTTCTGCTCATGTAACCTGTTCCTGCTCTTGGTATGTGAGGAAGATACTTTACAGTTTTTATGCCTTTGCCTTGTCTAGCAATAAAAAATAGAAGACCATAATTTCTCCTCTTTTTCAGGATGAAAATCTTTAGTATTTCTCCTGTTTTCTAGGAACTCATTTGGAAATAATAAACATTTTTCTCACTCTCTGCCTTTGAGATCTCCTCTACAGCAAAATTCACCGTTGTTGGACTCATGGTTTTGGACATGAGCAAACCTTCTTTGTTGAATTGGAATACTGGCATTTTCCTTAGTGTTCTTTCTGTTTTCTGGAGCTTTACTTGACTCTTCACTCTAGTACCTACTCAAAGGAATAAAAGATGGTTTTGCTGCTCAGTAGAAAAAAACTTTTATTTTGCATTTCCACAATATTTTTCATACAAGAAGATCAGAGAGCTTTGATATTAGTGATGCAGCTTGGCAGCATCTTGATATGTATCTGAACCATAAGAGAAGTCAAGCAAAGATAATTTGAATAACTTAACTAAGCAGACGAACAAGCCTGTAGTATAGCCAGGAAATAGACTGCAGAGCTCCTCTTTCCTGGGGAGATCTGTTAATCTCTTTTTTCCAGCAAATAGTGCCTCAAGTAAAGTAATTTCAATCATTCTAAAACGATTTGTGAGTTTTCCTAGAAAATATGCCATGATTTTTATCTTGATGTCTAGCTGTTGAAACAGGCAGTCTTCTCTTCCTGTTTGGGATTATTTTCCAGCATGCCCACCCTGGAGGGATGTGCAGGAGGATGAGAAGGCTGTGGCACTGTGTGTGAATCCCCTGCGGTGCTGGAGGGAGGAGTGTACCCACAGGGCTGCAGGCCTCACAAGCATGCAGCACAAGGCAAGTTTGCTAGTCCACTCTTAGACGCCTCTGTAAAAAAAAAACTTTTTTTTTTTTTTTTTTTTTTTTGGGCATAGTCTTTTGAGCCTTTTGACTTTTCCAAAAGGATTTAGGGTTGAACAGGTTAGCCCCGAAATACTCCTAAAAGTAGCTACATGAAGTTCTAGAAAGTATTGAAATCCTGTCATGACAAAGAAAATATGAAATGTAGCTTTTTGGTTCACCGTTCTATCAGACAGAAAAGTATCGAACTGAATGCAGTTTTCAGTTTCTCTTCCTCAAAAATTGTTTTCATGTAGTTCCGTTCCTAGGCTTTAATTCATGCTTCTTTACCTAAAGATTGGAAAGACTTGCAGCTTTGCTCAGTTGTATTATTCTTGGGAGCACATGCTGGGTTACAGTGAATTGCTTTTATTATTTTTATTTAAAAAAAAGTAATGTTGGCTTCACCTCACTGGGCCAGATTATTCTGCAGCAAAATAAATCAGTGTTATCTCCAGATACATATGGAAGGATGAACAAATATTTTATCTGTAGTTATATCTACATTTCTACCTTCTAAGAAAATTCTTTGGTACTTTTTCAAAAACAAGATTGTGGATTCTTTATGGATAATCTAAAGTTACTGTCAAGGCATATGGGAAATCTTGACTTTTTTTTTTTCCTTTTAATCTGAGTTTCATGATAAAAGTTATGCGAGAAAGTCATGTTTGCTCTGTTGTCCCATATTTGGTATATTATGTAACTTGTACCACTCAAAGCAGTGTCACAGTGTTCAGCTGTCCATTTGTCCTTAATGCTATAGTTAATCATTGCAATCATTAAGTAATTTCTCTCTTTATCCTGGTCCTGTAGTGAGAGCTCAGCTGGATTCCCAGACCTTGCAGATTAGTAGAAGGTTACTGAGGTATGTACAAATTACTTTAGAAGCCTAATTGTTTATCATGCTGAAGTAATAGTACATACTGTAGTGCTGAAATTAGAGAACATTGACAGCAGATATCTATTAGGTTTTAACTCTTTTGTGTGAGTGTTTTAAGCAGGTCTTACTGTAATTTGCTTGTCTACTTTTTCATATTGTTCAGTTATTTCTGTGTGAATGAGTTCAGACAAGCTGGTTTTAACGATCTGTTTGGGGTAGCTCACTTGACTATTTGTTATCCGGGCTTCGTGGCAGCCTGCTCTTTTTCAGTTGGGGTGAATCACTGTTGTTACTGTTTTAGTACAGGGAAGATGTGCTGAAGAGAGTTCTGAGAACAGCATAAATAAAGAGTCAGAAGTTAATTTACCTGGGAACTTTGACATTAAAGATCTTTCCTTGTCACTAAAGAAAAGGTGTTTGGCATTAAGACCCGTAATTCATAATTTCCCCATGTCTTTCTGACCGATGAAGAAAGATGCAACTTAGGTTTGCTAGCTTTCCATAAGGAGTAAGTAGCAACATTAGTTTAGCCTACTGAAATCTGAGAGAGTTTAAGTAATGCTTAGGGGCTACATCTTTTAGGTGAAGAGGCCTCATCTGTTAGATGAAATCCAAGGGCTGACGAGAAATTGGGTAATCAAACAAGCCATGTGAAGGAAGCTGAAGAGTAGGAGCAGAGGATGAACTTCCTGATGTGCTAACCAATGAAGAAACTCTAGAGGGACACAAATTGCACAGTTTCCATGCTGAGCAGTCTTTTCCATCTCAGAATTTCTTGATTTTAAAAGCAACTTGCAAAAACTTCTTGGTCACCTTTATTAGAAAAATCTCTTTTGAGAGAGGATCACTGTGTAAAGGAAGGAGATTTTTGGACTAGACTAGAGTGACCAGATCATTAAAGGAGGAAAAAAAAAAAAAGGTGTGAATAGCATGTTTACACTGCTTTCCTAACAACAGTGACTTTACTGTCCTAGAGGCTTGCAACTTAAAAACACTGCAGAGACGTTTGTTTCCTTTTTGTGGACCAGAAATAGCATAGAGAGGAATGGGAATATTTTCATTCAAAGCTCAGAAAGAGGTTATGCAGCTGGGAACTGACTCTGAATTCCCCATTCCTAGGCTAGTAACTTGGCTGCAAGATTATTCTCCCTCTGTTCACAGATCCTCCACTGATGTAGATAAGTGTAATGATATAAAATACACTTCAGCTCTCCTGATTTACACCAGGAAAGGAACTGACCCTTTTTTGATGACAAAACTTGAGAATTTGATTATACACGTTTTGATTCCTTAATAAAAGGGCTATACTTCAGAAAGAGCGTGTCTATTGCAGATTAAAATTCATTTTGTAGTAAGGTTATATAATTTTTTCTTTGGTTTTGATTTTATATAATTATGTAACAGTCTGGATATTTGGACTCCATGCCTGTGCTGTGTATTACTGGCATCTGTCAACCCTGTTAAGCTAAGCTTGGTTTTTAGATGCGCACACACACACACTATATATGATGATAAGCTGGGGGAAAAACATGAACAAAACACTGCAAAATTAATTGCAGAACTATGCTTGTACAGAATAGAGTTGATAATGAAAAGCATGATGTGGAATGAAAAGTTAATGAAGAAAAGGAAGATAATAGAATGCCATTTAAGCACAAATGAGGTTTGGTTTGATCTTTAGGTTTAAAAGCTGGTTGATAGTTCTTATGATCCGGGGGTATTGGGGTTCAACTATATAGGAGTTGCCTAAACTGTCCTCATCTTTGAAAATGCAGTAAATATGCCTAAATGAGAGGGATTATTACATATATTTCAAAATCTGTTGTAATATTTTTCATTTGTCGTGGTAGCCAGGAAAGGATAAGAGGTGGAGGGGAGGGAGAATATTTTCCTTTTTTAAATAGGAAGCAATGATCTCCAGCCATATGCTGTTTCTGGTGAACTTCTGATTCTTTCTCCTCTGGGAGCAGTATTTTTGTGGCACTTTGACATGTTTAGCTGATTCTTCACCTGACATTTAATTAACTCATAGGTCTTAATTTCTCTTTTACAGGGCTGAAAACTGACAGCAGCAAGTTGGTGTGCAGCTAGGGTGAGTGAGAGCGGGTTTTAGTTCCGTGACAGGATCTTCCCTCTGCCCTACTGCTCAAAACACACTAATGTGTCTTGTGGAGCCTGAGGCTGTAACTAGAAGCTGGGTAATAAAACAACCTGTGTAGTCTTTGCTCTTGGGTTAATAACTGTTCCTCTAGCACAAGCTCTTGCACACGAAAGTGGTGAACCTGACCAGGGAATTGATCTGGCTTAAAAATAGACTGGCAGAAATCCCTGGTTTATTTTTTAGCTAAATGATTTTCAGTTCTGATTTGCTGGATGGCTGCCAAGTGCTTATAATGGCATAGCAAAATGGATAAGAGCTGGTAGCAGGGGGGTGAGATAAAATAATGACTATCTCAGCCCTGCTGTGAAAAAGTTATTG
This sequence comes from Eudromia elegans, assembly GCA_003342815.1. NCBI lineage: Eukaryota > Metazoa > Chordata > Aves > Tinamiformes > Tinamidae > Eudromia > Eudromia elegans. The sequence goes on along the minus strand of PTEX01000002.1, from coordinate 1,938,620 downwards.
TGGAAAAGGAGGAGATGCTTTGAGATATTTTGCTTCTACTGCTCCTGCTAGGGGAAGCCTGCAATATTGTTTTAAACAGAAAGCAGAACGTGCTTCCTCAGTCTTGGAACCCTAGAACTCTTCCTACTGCCTCTAGAACTCTTCCTATTGCCTCTTTTTCAAAACATATTTTGGGGGTGATTTTTTTCCTCTAATCTTGAGAATTAATCTATGTATTAAGTGTAATTACCTCTAGATTTCCATGTTCACCTTCTTTCACATCTGCACTGTTAGACCAGGGTAATTGAACTTCACCTTCAATTGATGCAAGTGCACTAACATAAAGCTGGAATAGCCTAACAGAGAACAAGCAGTTTGTGATAATTCAGGTGGGAGTTGACCTCAGACTTCTGGTCCAACCTCCTCCGAACTCCTGAGCAAGAAAGAGGCTTTGGCCTTCTTGGTACTTATGAGACTACCATACTGTGGAACAGAGCAGAGAGCCTCTGACTGTGTGTTTACCAAGGCCTAGATAGGATCTACATGAAGACAATGTTCTTTTTGGTTCAGAGGGGTTTTTAAAGGAATTCAGCAGAGTTTGACCCTGTTCTCCTTTAGAAAACCCTGCCCTCAAATGAATGCATAAGTTTTAGCAAGAGGTGGCTTTTTTTTTAAACTACTTGCAGATGCTAGATTGAAATTATTTCTTCTACATGGAACAACTGAGAGAGCAATTCTATGGAAAAGAACGAAGAAGAATAAAACAAGATAAACAGGTATCTGGGGTACCTTTGATTTGGTCAATGAGTGGGAAGAAATGAATGTGAAACAGCAGACTCGTGGCAGACTTTTATCAAAGAGAGAACAAAGAATTTTTTAAAGTTGTATTATTATTACTCTTTCTTAACTGTCATGCTTCTTTGACAGTTCACTCTCCAGAATATAATTTTATTTATAATCTTAATTTTAAAAATAATTTTAGATAGATAGTAGTATTATGAGCGGATAAACTTTCTAATAAATGATTTACTGTAGCTTCCTTTGAAGAGGAGAGCTTTCCATTGATTTCACTGGGAAGTGAATTAAGTACATTTTCTTTAAACTTGTCACCCAGTTGTTATTGCTTAGAGCTATTGTTCAGGACCTGGTAAGTATTATAAAAGATGGTAAATCTATCTGGTCATCTGCAAAACCTGTTCTGTGCAAAAGTTGCTCTGAATTAGTTTGAGGTTAAATTCATGTTTGTATAAACTATGTAATATGCCAAATCTTTCTTGTCTGGCAGTTTCTTCTCTTTGCCTGTTATTGTTTTGAACCATTTCATCTGGTTTACCTTCCCACCTGTATATTCAAGTTTTACTGATATTGCTCATGCCCTTCAACTTGGGGATGAAACTCTGACTGCGCCACACAACAGGTTTAGTAAGCAGCATATACCCTGCCTGTGTGTCCCTGCCCTGGCCAATCCTGTTTTTCTGATGATCTAGTTTATTTAGCAGACTGTTGACTTGAAAACACTCATGCAACTGGTCTCATTCTAGTGAGCTCCAGTGAGGGAGCCCTAGCTCCTAACAGCTGTCTGTAGGCCATTGTAAAGCTGTAAATGCCCCAAACTTTTGCTGCCCTTCTTAGGGGCTTCCCCATTAAAATAATTTTGTATTCACTACTTGCCAACAAGCTCTGTACGTTAGCCAGCCCAGCAGCAGATTAGACATAACTGAATTCAGAGTGGGATGGAGGGATTAGAGAATGAATTTTTAGCTGAAAAAAGTGTGCCTTTCATGAGAAACAAAAAAATCTAAGTGCTGAGTGTTCTATAGTGTGCAGCCTTTATAGCAAACTGTGTTCTGCAATTAACACCTCTGCTGTTTCCTTACAATGGGAATAGAAATCCAAAAGTTGGTTATATTAAGATTTGAGCCTCACATATTGACAATCTTCCTGGAAGATTCTCTTATTATTTCTGTAGACAGAATAAGTCATTGTGACTTTCTCCTCATAAAGAGGAGGGGTCCTAAATACACCGTTCCAGGATTTTCCCCAGACTTGTAATCAATGGATCCAAAGTTTTAATCCTTTCAGTTTTATAGGCCCCCAGAAATAAGTAATGAGAGAAAAGCCTCTTGCATACTTTCACCTCTAAGTGCCCAACTTTTCACCATTATGAACAGACCAATTGTGTAGGACACCACATGCTTCGGTCTTTCATCCTTCTTAACGAGGAAGAAAAAAAAATCAATTTCACATTTGCAAGCTGGATATGTTTCCTGAGGAGTGAAGGTATCTTATTTTTATAATTAACATTTTTATAATATGATTTTTCCAATTCTTTATCAATATTATGCACAAATAATCCTTTATGTTTCTGTAACCTGTGCTTATGAGTTTGTTTAAAAGAAATGCTGTAGTACAATACAATCTGATTTTTTCCCTTTTTGGATTATAACTTTGTTTACATGTTAATGGCTGCTGATGTTGAAATGCAATGTTAATATGTTTTCTTAAATTGGAATAATTATTCCTTGCTGTTAAAGGGTTTTACTTAATAGATATATTTTTGTTTGTCAGGTGAAGAGAGAACTTGCCATTTTTTATTTACAATTAAAATTTGCTGCATATGCTCCAGTGCTGTTATTTTTGAATCTGTACATACTTAAGCACTTCATATTGGAGAGCTGTTAAGCAAGAAATAATCAAATCCTACTTCAGTATTCTGTAGCTTTATTAGACCTGACACCAGTGTATAAATATGGAAAGAATATTTTGATGGCTGACATAATAGAATTAAAATTGGTAAAAACAGGAAGCAAAAGGCCACCAGTAATTTGTCTATTTAAGCTTAATGAATGTTCCTTAGAGACGTGTTTTTAGTGGGACTCCGTAGAAAAGAACCTGAAAGAAAAACAATGCAACCTAAGCAAAGGCAGGGGAATGTTTGTCTCTTTATTTGTACCAATTTTGTGCTGATTTCATTATGAAGAGAGAGAAGCCAAAAAACACCCAGGTCCTATTCCCTCTCTGATAACCAACCTATAAAGCTAGTAGCCAGCACCACAAATAGCAACTATATGACTATTGAAATGCTTAGAAAGTGAAATGTGTGGTGATGTTTGGTGGAACACTAAATGATGGCTTTAAAATATTACTGGTGGTACATTTTCTATATCTTGACTTATCTAGGAAGAAATAGGAAGACCAAAAAAGGGGATTAGATTTTTTTCTTCAAATGGAATTTATATACGTTTGGAGCCATATATGTTTATATATATTTGTCAACACAAGCTTCTTAAGTTCAGTACTAAAGTTCAGTGTTATGACTAGCTTAATATTCTTTAATTAATTAAGGAAAACCATGGTAAATTGATCAGACTTTTGTACAAAATTAACATTTCAAATGAATATATAGATAAGATAGGTGAAAGGAATTTGGGCCTCTTAGTTGACATTTTTTACTTCTGTCTTCTACAAAACAGTTGACTTGTGTGTAATCTAACCATATCCCATGCTTGAGGTTTGGTGATCCCAAATGGAACTGGACCATGTTCCAGAAATAGACGGAAATAATTTGTATAGTATTTTCCTAAGGTAACTGTCAGATTGGAACAAGATTAAAGGATGAGAAATGCAAGCTTATAGTAATAACACTGGCCATAAAATAACTCAGTTTATTATTTTCATCAAAAATCCAGGGTATGACTTCATTTTGGTTTCTTTTTGTAAATTCTCTGTCCCC